>PRKT01000419.1:17678-35015 GCA_003671525.1 Saccostrea glomerata
TGACCTACTTTTGAGTTAACATGATGTGAAGTCCTAAGATGCATCAACTTACAAGATTTGATGATCCTAGTCCTTATAGTAAGCAAAATATAAACATTTTTATTAATTGTAAATTTAGGTCAACTTTAAAGTGACCTTGAGACCACGCCCTTTGCCCCAGGGTCATGCCTTGAACAATTTTTAATCTTCAACATATCCTGATCCTTGTATGTAAGTTTGGTGAAAATCTGCCTGGCGGTTCTGGAGAAGAAGATTTTTTAGCAACTAGTACTTTTGGTTTTGTTTTCCTGATTATCTCCCCTTGTTTTAGGGTCCCAACCCTTATTTTAGTACAATTGGTAGCCCTTGGGCCAAGGATACCCTGTGGCAAATTTGGTACTGATTGGCCAAAGGGTTCTTGAGTTATGGCCCATATTCTAAAAAGTTAACGCACACCGCACACCGCACACCGCACACCGCACAAATGGCCATAGCATTAGCTCTTTGAGCCTTTGGCTCAGAAGAGCTAAAAAGCTCACTTGAGCCTTCGGCTCAGGTGAGCTAAAAAAAAGTATATCTAAAAAAAAAAAAAAAAGTGATCCGTCCGGGACTTGAACTCAGGACCTGTGACAATACCAAACATGAATATATACATGTATGTGACGTCACTTCTGCATATAGTTGACTCCATGTAAAGCTATTCCGTGGTCTAGTGGTATGTTTCTCTCTGGAACTGTAGTGAGCCCTGTCCTGTCTAAATCTGCTCTTGTCGTGTGCTAAATTTATTCTACTCTACAGATACTTTTTATTACTGTTTTGGTCATCATTCTCTTTCTTTTCTCTTTTGAAAAAATTATTTCACCTCATATTTCAAAGTGAACACAATGATCCTTGATTTATTACTGTGTTCAATTTTTTTTCTATAACTGTGGTCCAACTAATCAACCCAACCCAACCCCCTGGACAAAAAACTAAAAGTCAACATTAAATAAATCCAATTATATGCATAAGAAAGTAAAGAAATACTTACGAGGGTTGTTCGATATATATTGTGTATTGTACCACAGCGCGATAACGCCTTGCACGATTTCGTTGATATTTATACGCCTGGATAACTCTATTCAATACCTTGCCAACAGTATAAACAAGAGCCTTCATCTACACATGGTTATAAAATAATCGTCATTTCAATAGAGCCAGTCGTTGACCACTGTTGTAAAATGGTTGGGAAAAGGGTTGAGAATACTGAAGAAATTAGAGCTTATATAAAAGTTCGCACAAAACTCGGTAATTCGGTAAAGCAGATTTTTACTGAATTGGGGGAAGTTTATGGGTCTAATAAGGTATCTTATGAGACAGTTCATAGGTGGAGACAGAAATTTCTGACTGGCACAGAGTCCGTCAAAGATGCAGCAAAATCGGGTCGACCTGTGACTGTATCAGGCAAGACAAATGTCTCAAAAGTCAAGGAAATAATTGAAAGTGATGGCAGGTACACAATTCGTGATATTGCCAAAGCTGTTGGCATATCCCTATCGCGGGTGCATTTCATTTTGAAGCGTATTTTGAAAGAACGAAGATTTCTGCCAGATGGATACCCCATATATTGACAGATGACCAAAAAAAGGTACGAATACAAACCGCTAAGCGACTGCTAAAAATGTTTCCTAACTTCAATCAAAGATAATTTACAAACAAAGTTACTGGTGACGAAACATGGGTTCACTATTTCGAACCAGTAAGAAAAGTTGGAAACAAATTATGGCTAACCAAACAAGGTAGAAGGCCTGTAGTTGCCAAAAGGACAATGAGCACAAAGAAGGTCCTTTATTGCATATTCTTCTCTTGTGATGGTTTAGCCGTACAAATTCCGGTGCCGAAGGGCAAAAGTGTTACGGGTCGGTACTACCGAGATGTTGTACTGAAAAAGCTCAAGAACTATTATCAGAAATGACGTCCTGTGTCGGGATTTAGGCATGTTCGCCTTCTTCATGATAATGCTCTATCACATACGTCTGAGCTTGTGAAGCAATTTTTGAAGTCGGAGAAGGTTACTGTCTTGCCACTACCACCATACTCTCCGGATCTAGCATCATGCGACTTTTCCTTTTTCCAAAACTTAAAAAGTTCTTATCTGGTCGTTGATACAAGTCCAGACAGGCCCTTGGCTCAGCCGTCAGTCAGTGCCTCAGAGGTATACCTAAATCAGTGTACCATGACGCATTTCAGAAATGGATTCAGAGATTAAAATTGTGTATTTCAAATCACGGAGAATACTTTGAAGGGATGTAATGTCCATTTGACTATTTGAATCGAATGCTTTTGGTCTAAGACTCAAGCAGCCTTTATGTTACGACCCCCAGTACACTTAGAATACATTCATTAAGTATCATATATCATCAATGGCATACACTTGCAATACAGATATTAAGGGGGCCCACTTGGGTTTTATTGTAGGAAAACTATAATAGCGAAACTCTTCATTTTTATACCATATCATATCTTACACTGATATCAGTGTACATGCCAAGTTTAGGGAAAATCTACTATCCAGGTATTTTTGAGGGACCGTCTCAAAATACAGGTACATCTACTATAGGATTATATAGGAAAATGTCAATTTTCGGCACTTGAAGGCAAATTACACACATACGACAATATTTACATTTAGTGTAATTTTCTTTATGAAATCCATTAGAAATCCATGACGTTCAAATCTCTATAACACACGTGAAACCTTGTCACTGCATGTTAGAATACACAGTAGAAACTATATGCATTTTGAGTACTCTAGAACACCAAAATGTACATTGTTTTGACACAATTTGAAAAAAAAAATTTACTCTGTTAAATTAACGTAAAAATACAACAAAAGTGTGTTTAAAATTTATTTGTCATTTTTTCCCCTAGCAACATTTGTTTGCGTTATTTAATTTTGCAACGTCACAAACGGCTTTTACGTCTATAAAGCACACCCGTTTTGAAGGGCGCTAAATTTACATTAAAGATTACTGAAATAGACAGTAATGAAGAGGAAAAATTAGAGAATGTTAATATAAGCATTGAATTCATATTTTGGGATGTCTTCGGTCCTATAACACACCTAGCCTTGCCGACAAATAAACATACCGCGCTAACGTGCGGTATTCAATTTGTCGGCACAGCCAGGTGTGTTATAGGACCGAAGACGTACATATCCCAAAATATGAATTCAATGCTTAAATAGACTTTTTGTTCAAGCTATAAAATTTGATGAATAATACTATATTATACAATATATGTAAGAAACACAAAATTCTTCCATCTTGTTACCAGATGAGGCATCTCAAAATGTCAAAAATTAAGGAATTTTCCTGTTTTTATAGAGTACTACAAAATATTACGGGCACAAAAGATTCATATGAAAACAATACATAATAAAAATAATGGAGATATTCTCAAATTTCTATGTTTTAAACTCCAAGAGCGTATGTTTATTACTTTTTCTTTAATAACATTTTTATTACCCCTTTCTTTAAGAGCTTCAGTTTATAATAGCATCAAAAACACACTGTAACGACGTCAACCTACCTATCAATTGCAAAATCAGTTATATGAAATTGTAATACATGTATTCTAATTTCTTAATTTTGTTTAACTTTAATAATCAAGTGAAAAAAGTTGCTTTGAAACAGTAAATATCCTTCCTTTTACTATGATGCGTGAAATATTGTGCAATGGAAACTACAGTCTGCCCCCTTAAGTATTCAATATCAGATGTTTGGGCGGGATACGGCTTAAAGTTACACTGATATGATCCTTGGGAGAGAGTATTTATAGGCTTTGCATGCCTGTTGCTAAATCTATTCAGTTACTGAAAAAATAGTGTATTAAGATAATGAGCCTGCTCAAAATTAAAATCTGGTTGCTCATCCAGAAAATTTTGCTCCAAATCCAGCATGTAAATCAAGGCTAATAGTGTCCATGATTGATGTATCATCAATGCAAGTGTTATTAACATTAAGGTCATAGTAGCCAGCTCAAAAAAATGTTTTATTTGTCCCAAATATGTAATTAATTACCAGATTTCCATCCAATAACAGTGAATCAGGATATTGTGCTTGCTGATCTGTGGAGGATGTCTTGATGAGAAGTTAAGATATTTCAAGATATATTGACATATGGATGGATGAACAATCTATAAACAGTTTTCAGGTAAAGTGATCTTATGAGGTCTATGAGCAACAATGCTCACCTGAGTAATGTTGGTCATGCTGTTCTTCACCATACTTCCAGCCTTGTAATATTGAGGTACCACTATGCCCTGGGGTCATGTTTCAGCTTCCTGACTTATTGATTCTTGAGATTTTTCCTGCATATTTCAGTGTAAAACTTGGAGTCCTTATTGTGGCCCTGATCTACCCCTGAGGGTCATGACTTTAACAATTTAGAATCTACACTACACCAGGATGCTTCCACATATGTTCTGATAATGACCCCTTCCCATTTATGTCTTTTCTTGATTATTTTCCCTTGTAAGGGGTCTTGGCCCTTCATTTTAACAGTTTAAACTCCCCTTGATGCAAGGATGCTTTGTGCCAAGTTAGGTTAAAATTTGGCCTAGTAGTTCTTGTGAAGGTTGAAAATATTGAAAGTTTGCAGACAGATGTACAGACAACAGAGCAGGTGATCAGAAAAAGTCACTTGAGTTTTCAGCACCTCTGTTGAGCTTAAAAGTGTAAACTTTTAAAATTGTTAAGTGTTATTTGACGTATTAATGGAAATATCAATACAAGTTACAATTTTAACATGTTTAACATACCTGTATAAAACATTTTACCTGAAAAATCTCCATTCTTCCATCAATATCCATCTGAGTGTTTTTGTATATTTCACTGTACACTCTGGCAGGAAGAGGGTCCATTTTGCCAAACATTTCCTCTTTTTCTCTATGTTTCTTCTGTAGAAAATATATTCATTATAGGATTAACATATTATTTATTAAATGAATGTTTAAACAAATAAAACATTTAATTAATAAAAAGAAGCCTATGGGCTAAAACACCCTATTGAGTTAATTTAGAGCTGTTCTTCAGAGGATGTTTTTAAAAGTTTTTTTATGTGAATTCATATGATGGCTACACCCAACACTAAGTGGTCTCTCAATTTTAATAAACCATGGGTCAGGCTTCAATAGCAATACATCATCTCCAATAATTTTTAATTCAAGTATGGCTGCAAGTGCTCAAAACAAAGAAAATTTGAAAAATGAACATGTAGGAACCAATCCTGAAAGTTTCTTTGGAGAATACTAATTTTTTAGACTACTTCTTGTTTAGATGTTTCAGTATGGCAGGTCATTGCAATGTTTACATGCAGTCTTTCAAAGTTTAACTTAAGGTCTTTCCATCCTCACAATTTTAATGGTTCAAAGTACAAAATTGCATTTATTTTCCACTTATATCGTTAAAATTGATCAATTATTGCAAAAAAATGTATAGGTTGCCATATTATTTAAGATGGTGAACATAAACACACAGAATTAATGTCAACATAAAAAATGGTACATTTTATGTAAACAATACTATAATTCTGTAAAGTCTGTTTCAAATTAAGGTATTTAGTCCCTTAAAGCAACAGATTTAATGAAACTGAATACATTAAAGATGTGTAGGTCTGGTCTAAAATACTCTGTATATTAGACATCATTCCCCTTTATTACTACTAGCATGTAAGGGTAGGATGTGTCCTAATTTACTACCTTGAAATTTGGTAAGAGTTATCTCCCTCTATATTTAATTAATACAAAATCAATTTTAAACCAGAATTCTCTGTTGAGACTGTAGCTCTACTGGTTTGTACTTATAAAAAAGGAAGAGAAAAGTAGCAGTTGGGACTTAAGGAGGCTCATTAACCACTTTTTGATGATGTACTACACAAAAAAATAAAGCACCATTGTTTCGTCTGTTTTTCTCTGGGGAGGAAATGTACAGGTACATGTACCTCTTTAATATGAACCTGACCTTTAAAATGCTTTATAAATAGATGAAACATGCAGTGTTATAAACAGATAAAAGAAAGTAACTGATTCATTATGCATAAATCAAGAAGGATTTCTTTCAAGCAGAAACAGAAGAAAACAACAGCCAAATCTTCGCCAAACAAGTAGTGTGCCATTTCATAGCAGTGAGCTCTAGCTATCAATCACTGACATGTTTGTATGGAAGAAATTCAAGTTAAAATCTACAACTTTGTAGAAATTAAAAAAATTATTTGCCCTATTGACAGAGTTGGTGTTAATTTATATATTTCCTTTATTGATTTAAATATATATTCTGGAAGTTCAAAGCTTTGTTCTGAATTTTAGATGAAATGTTCGAACGTTCCTTAGTGTTTTGAGTATTGGGTAAGTAGAAAAGATACTGTAAACCAACTTTTATTCGCGTGCGAGAAAACTTCACGAGGTTTGCGAGAGTCTCATCATCGCGAATATTTCTCGCCGCAAACGGGTCCTTAAAGTCTTTTTTTCTATTAAAACAGTTCCAAAAAAGGCTTGATGGCAAAAATTAATTGGAATTTTCATTTCATTTAAACATTTTTCATTCAATTTGTCACATGCAATTCATTGAAATACATTCCTTGTCTTTTCAGAACTCATTTTCTTAGTATTTTATGCACAGATTAAAAAGATAAATAGAGGATATTCAATGTTTTGTAGTTGAATATGGAATTTATTTCACAAGTGGGACAGGATTTTTTTAATATTTTCAGGAGTGCAAAGCACAAGTAAAAATAAAAAAAAAATCTTGTCTCACTAGTGAAATAAAGAATGAATCTTCATAACACTGCTTCCTCCCCCCTTTTTTAAATGCAGAATTTACCTTTTCAAATCATAACATTGTCATTTTACAGCAAAGCCTTCAAGCATAGTCTGTATAGATACTCATAAAAGATTTTTTTGAGAAAGAGACTTTCAATATATACAGTGTACATGATATTGATTAAATAATATATGTACTTCACTGTAAAATCCCGGCTAAGCCAATACAGCTATGTAGGTCATTGTATTATTTGAATGAGGAGGCGGAGCGTCTATTAAGCTAGCGATTAGTGTGAATACAAAAGTGTGTGTTCGAGATGGATAACTGACAAGT
Source organism: Saccostrea glomerata (assembly GCA_003671525.1). Classification (NCBI taxonomy): domain Eukaryota; kingdom Metazoa; phylum Mollusca; class Bivalvia; order Ostreida; family Ostreidae; genus Saccostrea; species Saccostrea glomerata. The sequence continues at coordinate 24,791 of PRKT01000419.1, forward strand.
AAAAACCCTCTTATGTTGTGCTAGAGACCGATAAAATATAAGCAAATATTCCTAATTAAATTATTTGGCAGGGTTTCTTTTTCTACTAAACTTACGAGTAATAGTTGAAATGACTCGCTAAAAATATGTTAATACACAAGGGAATCTGTACACAGAGCATAAACACAGGATTTTCATATGTTAAAAACTTATTTTTAAAGAGATAATTAATCTGTTTAAGGTTAATACATGTACATTTACATATATAATTAGAATTTATTTTATAGAATATGTATAATTTTAAAACGTGTGCTACATGTACAACAAAAACATGTACTAGGCAGTTGAATTATGGTTTTAAAAAAATTCACTGTTTGTACAAAAAATAAATCGTTAAAAAAGTGAAAATCAAAAACGTCAATATCATTGCTGGTGGATAATGAAACATCAGTGTCAGTGTACTTTGTACAGTTAAGATTGCATATACTTTGAACAAATTCCTATTTATTCATGCCAGACAAGTTTATAATATATATGATCTTCTTCATATACATGTAGGAATTCAATTATAATTGTTGAAATTCACGCCTGTACTTTTTGATTTTAACAAACCCTCTCTCTTCGTAGTAAGATAAATGATAATTCACTTCAAAATATTTTTAATGCCCATTTCCTTTTGATTGATTTTTTTTCACTAAATGCGTTAATCGGACATGTGAAAGGGTAATACATGTGCATTTTATTGCTTTTAAACAATTACATTATGCATTAAAAATACCTGCAACATGGAATTTTTGATATGATCTAAAAAAAAAAATTGAATTTTTGTGCTGATGTAAAAATTTTAGCATTTGCAGAGTCATCAGAGTAACCTAAAGCTTCCCTCTATTCAAATTATAGGTGCATTTTGTGCAAAGGTTTTCATCCATGCAGTGACTTTTTATCTTTAAGGTCTTTCTAGTGTTCTGTATGTCAATTTCTTCCCCTTAATGTTTCTCAACTGGAAGTATGCATTTATGCACATGTAACAGTTTATTTTCTAAAGATATGATTTTCTCCAAGAATTTTCAATTACCCATTTGAAAATGATTTGACCATTGATAGCCTGCAGACACCTGTACACCTGTGATCAAAGTGCGAAAGTGAATAGATTTGAATTACGTGTTCAGTACTTTGTTATTCATGAGGTCAAAGGCTGGTTGAAATTTGTAAACAAGGTGCCTTTACTATAGAGACAGGTACCCGCCGTGATTTTGCACCTTTTTGGAAAATAATAAATGAGCGCAAGACTGTTTAAATTTCTTTCATGAATGTAAATGACTAGTTTATTTCTTTACATTGACTGTATTTACACCAAGTTGGAACATCCATGCACTCATATAAAAAATTGACTTGCAAAATGGGGTTGTGGCCTCAAGTCTATGAAAAATTTATGTAAACAAAGTACCCCTGCCATATTGATAAGATAAATACCTAATTGCAGTGCATGGAAGTAAAAATTGAAATTGAAATTAATCAACTACAATGTTTGATGGAAAGAGTGAGGCAAAAATATATAGAAAATCTTAAATTATATTTTTTGTAAATTATTGAGAGGCTGCATTTTGGAAGTTTAAATGATTCATTCTTTCATATTTACAGGTAACTACAAAACATTGAATTTTCTGTTTATTACATTTTCTTTCATTTTTCCTTTGCTTCTGTCTTTTTGTAATACAGTCATAGGCTACTTGATGTCCTAGTTGAGTGGTTGAGACGTCATAGCTAGAGAGTTGAAAGCATTGTAAACATGGATTTAGCAATATGTTTTTGGTAGTTTTGGCAGTTTTATTCTCTGTAAGAATGGTTAATTTAAGTCTATCAGGCCAAGGAAGAGTTTTTTTTTTTTTTACAACACTCTTTGTTATGGGGAAGGGAAATTGAGAGTTTTCCCGCACTCCTGATATTTGTCACACTGTAAAAGGATATTCAATGAATAAATTACAGTATTTCACTGTTTAAAATGTATAATGACATTATAATTATTTTTTAGGAGAGAACAATTTTTCCTAATAAAATTAATATTAGGTAAACTCATCAAAAAAAGAAACACATAGTAGAAACAATGCCCTGAAAAATCTATGATAGTTTTGCCATTTTTTTTTAGATGGATATGATGCACTCCAGTGAAATGCATGATTTTTAAATGCAATTGTTAACTTTACAGCTATTCTACAAGTCTGACCTGATTTTGCAAAATTTTCCCAAAAATTTTAATCTCAATTTTCATTTGTTGGTTTCTGATGCAATACATTCAGGTTCAAAAGGACTATCAAAAGTGGGGGTTCTTGATATTTTGAATCTAGTTTTATCTGAAAATTGACGCTTTCTAAAAATGCTGCATCTAAATGTTGCATAACACTAAAAGGAAAATAGGCAACTTGTTGCAATACGTGAGTTTAGATATTGTAACTCTCCTACGATGGAGGTTAAAAAAGTATCCATTACAGCATGGAGGTGGGACAGTTTGCTTCTATATACAAACGTGCATGAATAAATGAACGATATTTATGGCTTTTAGAATTTATCAAATGTTATAGAAAGATAATGATGTTAAGCAGCGATGCATTTGATGATTTTATCAATCTTTATAAAAAGTTACCAATTTTCTTGATTGTACAAACATTTTCTAAACAATTTAGTGTTTTTTAAAAGTTATAATAAGGAAAAGATCACTATGTAATTAAGATTGCCGACGTGCAATGATCAGATGCATATATTTATCAATTATTATTTATTAATCTAAAAAGTCTCACATCCACTGATATTTACCTTTTTGTTATGAATTTATTGCTTTAAAAATTGATATCTTTACATTAATTCAGTTAATCTCCAGTTGTAGAGTATATCCTGACAATCATGAAGTGACGATAAACCAGTAAATTATCTGTATCAATATATCCAATATATAAATAATAAATATCTGTCCCACCTGTCTGTTTACGTGGCAACGAAACTCCCCTCCTCAACGAAAGAGCGCAACAAGGGGGTAATCTCGAAACTTGCGTATTGCAAGAGGTTTTAATGTTATGCACAGCGCCATATCTAACCTATAAAACATAAGCCATTAGCATCGAACACCCAATGTTCGCAAAAAATACAGTAGACTATGTGTGACAGCAGCAGCACAGCATCACTTCATAGGATTACTTTAATTGGATGATTGTAACAAAATGATGTCATCCAAAGCATTAGATATCCCTGAACTGTACAGATATCATCTAACAAGACCCTTTTCAGTCGACTACAAATTATTGCAAGAGGATTATTCATGCCATTGTTCCGACCCCACAGCACCTCAAATATCGACTTCAAAGATCTCAGATCAATAGAGTATGAACATCACAGCTGAACATTTTGGTTTAGCTACTGGTCCAGAATGTTTATCCAAAAGCCTCTTATAAGTTTAAGAGTACTAATGCTTTGTAATGAATGTTACACTGGCTCCAGGACATTAAACATAGGTAATCAAAGATTACGAAGCTCACCTCGACGAATGTTATCAGTGTAAGTTATGCAAATCTCACATCGTATTTTCTTAATATCTAGTATTTATCCCAACAACAATATTCTTGCAAGTTGTGTTTAACCCCTTACATGGCATATACACATTTCTACGCATATAGCGTGAAAAAACGTGTATAGTGTAAACAAATATTAATACATTTGTTAATACTGCAGATATCAAGGACTTCAAGTTCATAGGGATTCATCTGTTCCCAAAACTTTAACATGGTCTCTTGTATGGCAAATATAGGTCAGATCCAGCATCTGAAGCAAGTCTGGTAGTGTCCATCCCTAGATGCATCATCCATGCAAGTTTGGTCTGGGTAGGGCTAATAGTTACTTGTGAATAAAAATGTAGGTCAGATCCAGCATCCGAAGCAAGTCTGGTAGTGTTCATCCCTAGATGTAACATCTATGCAAGTTTGGTTCGGGTAGGGCTTATAGTTACTTTGGAATAAAAATGTAGGTCAGATCCAGCATCTGAAGCAAGTCTGGTAATGTCCATCCCTAGATGTATCATTCATGCAAGAATGGTCCAGGTAGGGCTTATAGTTCCTTGGGAATGGACCTGCTCCAAAAACTTTAACCTGGTCACTCATCTGGAAAAATGTAGGTCAGATCCAGCATCTGAAGCAAGTCTGGTAGTGTACCATCCCTAGATGCATCATCCATGCAAGTTTGGTTCAGATAGGGCTTATGGTTACTTTGGAATGGACCTGCTCCAAAAACTTTAACCTGGTCACTCATCTGGAAAAATGTAGGTCAGATCCAGCATCTGAAGCAAGTCTGGTAGTGTCCATCCCTTGATGCATCATCCATGCAAGTTTGGTTCAGGTAGGGCTTATGGTTACTTGGGAATGGACCTGCTCCAAAAACTTTAACCTGGTCACTCATTTTTGGAATGGACCTGCTCTAAAAACTTGAACCTTGTCACTCCTCCTGAAAATGTAGGTCAGATCCAGCATCTGAAGCAACTCTGGTAGTGTCCATCCCTAGATGCATCATTCATGCAAGTTTGGTCCAAGTAGGGCTTATAGTTACTTGGGAATGGACCTGCTCCAAAAACTTTAACCTGGTCACTTATCCAGAAAATGTAGGTCAGATCCAGCATCTGAAGCAAGTCTGGTAGCGTACACCCCTAGATGCATCATCCATGCAAGCAGATAGGGCTTATAGTTACTTGGGAATGGACTTGCTCCTAAAACTTTAACCTGGGAGGCCGACGCCAACGCCGGGGGTATAGCATAAGCTCATCTCGACTTCGTCGAGGTGAGCTAAAAAAGTTGGTGGTGGTAGTGTAATGATATGGAAAATGGTATGAAAGTAAGATTGATTTGGTTCAAATTCAAAGGACTTTAATGGAAAAAGGTAATCTAACCATGTTCTACCATGCACATAGATAGTTTTCAGAAGACCCAAATAAACAAGAGTTTTTTCCTGTTTGCCGCCATCTTGGGGGTCAACCTCAGTCTGGTAATTTTCCCTCTTTGTCCTACCAAATATAAGAGGGTATAGCAGAAATATTTTGCGGAAAATCTTTATGGAATAAATATTATTAAATAAAGAAAGCTCTAACAAATGTATATTTTTAAGAAAAACAATGCTTCCCACCAAACAATTGCCATTTTAAAAAGTTAAGGTTGGTTGAATATTGAAGGAATATGAGCATGTTGACCCAAAATATGGCAGCCAACGGGAAATAACTCTTGTTAGCTTGGGTCTACTGAAAACTATCTATTCAATTTTGCAGCATCCTAGAGCCGTATTGCAATCTCACAATACACAGCCACATACGGCTCGTTTGACACTCCCATTCTTGCAAAGTAACAGCAACCTGTTTCTACCACAGTCATCCAAGTTAAACCAAGTTAATCAGCACTGGACAAAATGGATTGACATGATTGGCTAAAAACAATCGCATTCCCAGACTCTGCATCAGCTGACCAAAGCTCTACATTTGAAGTGAGAGAGTATTCCTATACAGTTTTTATTACACACATTTGCTTCCATTAGTTGCTGTTTGTGGCTATCCTGTGTGTCTGCATGTTGTTGATCTTTAATGACCTTAAACTAACTATGATTCTAAAATTCTTGAGTAATTATGACATTTAGAAAGTATTCTTGTTGTTAACCACATTTCTGTTTTATCAATACATCATTTTACTAAATAATCTTTATGTTCAATGGGTCACTAAAATTCTACTATGCGTTTCTCTTTTTGAAGAGTATATTGTGAGGTATTTTCATTGAATGTACTTGTCTAAAGAAAGTGCCCATCATTTGACACTGAAAGTTTTGAAATTCTAGTAATAAATTGTTTTCATTTTCCACTCCTTAAAGCTCTATGTTTATTGTTAATGCCTCTTTAAAAGGTGGTACCATGTAGTACATATAGTATAGATTCATTAAAAGTATAAGCTTTAACAATTTCCCCAACACAAGATTTGATAAGGACAGGATTGGCATATATTTTTCTTTATAAAGTATTCTTAAACTTGTTCACCTATTCAAAATCAGATTTCTGCACATCTGGCCCCATTTTCTCAGTTGCAGTTAAATAATGAATGGAACACTATAGCAGATTAATCGCAATATAACTTACATAGCCCTCTTTCATAACTTGGATGGCCTCTTCATCAGTCAGCTTCATGATATGTGGATTGAGTTCATGATATCCCTTCACAATATTTTCTATCAGAATGTCCATCTCAGTGTTGACCTTCCCTACTTCCAAACTTTCATTTGAGCCAGCTTCCTTTTCTGAACTGTTAGACAACACTTGATTTTTTCCAGCAGTCTCTGCAGGTGAAGCACTCACTGTTTTCCCTTGTTTGGGTAAAGATAAATCAAGACATTCACTGCTGCTAGGGAGACTTAAGGCCTGATCTGAACTCTGTGTATGGATGTCTTGTGATGAGGAATTATTGTTATTCTGCTGTTTGAAGCGTTTAATTTCCTCTATAGCATGTGCCCTCTCTGAAGCAGTGTACCTGCCTTGACGAATTCCTAAAGTGTAAGTAAAATATCAAATGAATTAAAAACCTATGGCTCACACTGCTAATCTGAATCCCAATGTTTTCACTGACAACTGTATCCCAATCTTTGGTCCTAATTTATTAAGTAAACACTGCATATTAGATAAGCAATTTGCCTACATGTAAGAATCTGGACAAGAGGCCAATGGGCAACAGATTCTTTTTCTTATTTATATTATACATATTTTTTTATGTAAAATTCAATCTCATAATATGGTCCAAACTACCCTTTCCAGGGTTCAAGATTTATACAATCGTGAATCAGGATGCTGTTTGTGAGATTAAATGTTTCATAGGATTTTCCATTTTATTCATATGTAAAATATTGACCAATTCATTGTGGACCAACCCTACCCCAGGGGATCATAATTTGGACAAATTTGAATCTACACTTCATCAGGTAGCTTTTTTTTAAAGTTCCATCGTTATTTACCCAATGGTTTTTGTTGAGACTTTTTTAAATGACAATCAGACCCCATCCAATTTTTAGTATTTATAGATCTAGATCTAGACAAACAAGTAACCTTTCCTTGGAAGGGGGTGTGGTCCTTGAAATTGAATACCCCTGGTAACTTGAATCACCTTCACTTAAGGATACTCTTTGCCAAGTTTGGTCAATATTGGTTCATTGATTGTGTGGAAAAATGCTAACAAAATCAAATTGGGATAATCTAAACAAACTTAGTTTTAATACACAAACATAATAAGCTTTCATTCATATAAACATTCTTTATTTTAGCCCTGGTATTTTATTGTTTTTTTTTTCAATAAGTGTAAAATCTTTACCTTCTCTGCACATTCCACAATCCAAGCACTTCTGCATTCGACAAGCTGAACAAAGAAGAGTTTTTTTGCTTGTGGAATTCTCAAGGCATTTACCCCCTTTATTACATTTGTAAGGAATTTTTCTCTGTAGGTATCTTCGAAAAAATCCCTTTAAAAACAACTTAAGCAAATTAAAATCAATGCAATATTTAATTTGTAACAATTAAATAATCATAGGGTCTCATCCACATGAATACGAACATTAGCAGCTTGGACCTGCTCAACCTGAATGATCTGATCACCTGCTTTAGTTACAAGTTAAAAATTAAGATATCATATCTAAGATGATACAATGAGAATGCGTTTCCTAAATACTTTATTACACTTTCCTGTCTTCTGTTCTGATCAGTATTGTTTTTCAGTGAAATCTGAATCTTAATACATACACTATAAAACTGTATAATAATAACAATTATTTGTTGTATACCGGTATACAAATTTCATTACATAACCAAACAAATGTCTATAAGACATGAATAAATATTGTTCATATACACTGTGTACTAATATATTATGGAAAGGTAATTTTTAACCTTTTTTAAAATTCTCAATAAATCAAATAACTATCTCAGGGTTCTCCATCATTTGAAATTTTACTGTGTTGCATAGTTTACGCAAAGCACTAAAATATTACAGATACAAATCAAAGCTTATGTGCTTAGTATTAAATTACGACACTCACTTTACAAGCTTCACAGCTGATGACCCCATAGTGATTACCAGAAGCCTTTTTACCACATATTTTACAGGGAGGTAATTCCAGTGGAATGGCATCAGGAATGTACTTTTCTCTCTTTTTCCGTTTCTGTCTCGTTGGCTCTGGATTGTCGGAACTCTGACTAACATCCTGTTCCTGTACATGGTACTGAGTTTCACCTGTTGACTGCTGGGAGAAGTCACCTGACTGGTCAGCATTGGAGTGTACAGTTTCTGCTTCAGAAGGCTGTATTGGCAAGATTATTGTCTCTGTAGAAGTTTCCTCCATTGTCAATTGAATGGCATGTGAATTATGACTTTGTCACTTATGAGATCTGCATACCTAGAGACATAAAAATTTTAGGCAATCATCAAGAATGATAATATACTGCAGGAATTAATGTAAATGTCAGATTAGACAATGTGTTGGATTATCCAATATGCTGCAGAAATTAATGTCAGAATAGACAATATGTTGGATTATCCAAAATGCTGCAGGAATTAAAATCATTGTCAATTAAATTAGACAATGTGTTGGATTATCCAATATGATGCAGGAATTAATGTCAATATCAGATTAGACAATGTGTTGGATTATCCAATATGCTGCAGATATTAATGTCAAAATAGACAATATGTTGGATTATCCAATATGCTGCAGGAATTAAAATCATTGTCAGATTAGACAATGTGTTGGTTTATCCAATATGCTGCAGGAATTAACAAGAGGCCCAAGGGCCTTGAATCGCTCTTCTGATAAATTGTACAACTTATCACTTGTATTTGAAGCCTCTAACCTTAAGTATCCTAAAACCCAAGTTGCATCAACTGATAAAAAGTTTGATGATTCTTAGACTATTAGGACTGAAGATATTTAAATAAAGCTATTAAAAAAAACCATGAGTAGGTCACAGTGACCTACTTTAAGATTGAAGTTTTCTGAGGACTCAAGATGCATTAATAGACAAACTAAGATTGAAGATTCTAAGCCAATATGTATTTGAGATATTCAAAAGTAGGTCACTTTGACCTACTTTTTGGTCTACATTCTTTGAAAATCCAAGATGCATCAACTGACAAAGTTTGATGATTCTAAGCCAATAAATACCTGAGATATTCGAAAGTATGTCACTGTGACCTACTTTTTGGTCGACATTCGCTGAAAACCCAAGAGGCATAAGCTAACGAAGGTTGATGATTCTAAGCCAATAAGTACCGGAGATACTGAAATATAGCCATAAAAATGTCAAAAGTAGGTCATCGTGACCTACTTTTTGGTCGACATTCTCCGAAAACCCAAGATGCATCAACTGACAAAGTTTGATGATTCTAAGCTGATAAGAACTGGAGATACTGAAATATAGCCATTAAATGTCAAAAGTAGATCAATGTGACCTACATTTTGGTTGACATTTATCAGAGGCCTAAGATGCATCTGCTGATCAAGTTTGATAATTCTAAGCCAATAAATACCTGAGATATTCAAAGGTAGGTCACTGTGACCTACTTTTTGGTCGACATTCTCAGAAAACCCAAGAGGCATAAACTAACAAAGTTTGATGATTCTAAACCAATAAGTACCAGAAATACGTAAATATAGCCATTAAATGTCAAAAGTAGGTCACCGTGACCTACTTTTTGGTCGACATTCTCCAAAAACCCAAGATGCATCAACTGACAAAGTTTGATGATTCTAAGCCAATAAGTACCGGAGATACTTAAATATAGCCATCAAATGTCAAAAGTAGGTCATCGTGACCTACTTTTTGGTCGACATTCTCCGAAAACCCAAGATGCATCAACTGACAAAGTTTGATGATTCTAAGGTGATAAGTACTGGAGATACATAAATATAGCCATAAAATATTGAAAGTAGGTCACCGTGACCTAATTTTTGGTCGTCACTCTCCGAAAACCCAAGATGCATCAGCTCACAAAGTTTGATGATTCTAAGCCAAAAAAACCTAAGATACTGAAATATAGCCATAAAATGTCGAAAGTAGGTCACAGTGACCTACATTTTGGTCGACATTTTTCAGGGTCCCAAGATGCATCAGCTGACCAAGTTTGATGATCATTGGTCTGAAGGTAATCAAAATATGCCTTTTAAACAATTTGAAAACAAATGCCTGCAAAATTCTAAA
>PRKT01000419.1:37241-52874 GCA_003671525.1 Saccostrea glomerata
CTGGTGGTTCTGGAGAAGAAGATTTTTTTGCAACCAGTACTTTTGGTTTTGTTTTCCTGATTATCTCCCCTTGTTTTAGGGTCCCAACCCTTATTTTAGTATAAATGGTAGCCCTTGGGCCAAGGATACCCTGTGACAAATTTGACACTGATTGGCCAAGGGGTTCTTGAGTTATGGCCCATATTCTAAAAAGTTAACGCACACCGCACGCCGCACACCGCACGACGCACACCGCACAAATGGCCATAGCATTAGCTCTTTGAGCCTTTGGCTCAGAAGAGCTAAAAATCAATGTCAGATTAGACAATGTGTTGGATTATCCAATATGCTGCAGGAATTAATGTCAATGTCAGAATAGACAATATGTTGGATTATCCAATATGCTGCAGGAATTAATGTCAGATTAGACAATGTGATGGATTATCCAATATGCTGCAGGAATTCAAATCAATGTCAGGTTAGACAGTGTGTTGGATTATCCAAAACTTAATAATTCTAAACATATTTAAAAAAAAAAATAGAAATATGTCCATGTCCATAGGACATAAATGCCCCGCTGAGGGTATATTAGAAATGCAACATGAAATTTTGAATTAGTGTATGAAATTTGATAAGAATATCTTGAATACTGATGCAGTTGAATTGCTTACATCAGTATGTATCAGCATATGAAGTTTGACACTAATTTCTTTAAAAAAGTGAGGTCAAGGTAAAAAAAAAAATACCAAGATAGAAAAATGTTGATGCAGTTATAAAGCTCTCATCATTATGTATCAGAATATGAAGTTGAAAAGGATGGTTTCTTTAAAACTGACTTAAGGTAGGACACAATAGATAGGCCAAATTTTTCCTCAAATGTCTGAAGCATGGCCTATTAGACCCCTGTAAGAAGATTGTGAAATCAGACACTCGACTTGAGAATGAGCCTTATTTTAGAATTATCAATTGATCTATTGCAAGTTTGTGTTATAATTTTGATAAAGATAACCTTTTTGTTACTTTAACTTAGTAAGTCATATTTATACTGGACCATTTGAGAAAAATATTAAGTAAAAATAGAACACACATAGCGTCGGAATTGAAAATTCACATGCAAATATCCTACACTTAAAGTTTTCTAAAGAAAAAATGTTTAATTCAATTTTTTGCAAAAAATTAACAGAATGATTAAAATGGGTCCCAGAGTAAAAATTTAAAAAATTGAACCGGTAGTTTCTGATATTTTGGCGATTAAAAAAATTTAAATGAAAAAAACCTAAAAGATTCAGTAGATGACGTCACAATATTTGACCTTTGACCTCTTGATATGACCTTGACCTTTATAGTACACAAAGAACGGAGACTCCTTATATGTGTGTCAAAATATCAGCCCTCTACTATTTATTGAACAAAAGTTACACTGTATTATATATCAGACTGTTACATGCTTGTTTATTGCACTTAGATGGCGTAAATACTTTCCAAAATGAAAGCTACCAAGTAACCAGTATATAGGATTCTCTGAATTTATCCCAAATTATGACGCAATCATGCCAGAACTTATCATTTTTCTTACAGGGGTCATTCATTGTTGTCTATATAGTAATATTATTCTTTTTTTCTGCAGTATTTTTAAAGAAATTAGTAAAAATAGAATCCAAGGGTCTTTTGTACTACCTTAAACACAATTTGATAAAAGTAAGGTCGAGATCAACTGAAAGGTCAAAAAATGTTGATGCAGTTGAATTGCTTACATCAATATGTATCAGCATATGAAGTTTGACACTAATTTAAAAAGTGAGGTCAAGGTCAAAGAAAATGCCAAGGTAAAAAAATGTTGATGCAGTTAAAAAGCTCTCATCATTATGTATCAGAATATGAAGTTGAACAAAAATGGTTTCTTTAAAAAAAAAACTGACTTAAACACAATTTGATAAAAGTAAGGTCGAGGTCAATTGTGGAAAGGTCAAGGTAAAAAATGTTGATGCAGTTGAGTTGCTTACATCAATACGTATAAGCATATGAAAGTAGACACTAATTAAGGAAAACTAAGGTCAAAGGTCAGAGGAAAGGTTAAAGTCAAAAATGTTGATGCAGTTGAATATCTATCATGAATATGTAAATATGTATCAACATATGAAGTTTGATATCTTGAATGGTTTCTTAAAACTGACTTAAACACAATTTGACAAAAGTGAGGTCAAGGTCAAATAAAGGGTCAAGGTAAAAAATATTGATGCAGTTGATTTGCTTACATCAGTGTATCAGCATATGAAGTTTGACAATGATTTGGGAAAAATGTGCATTAGGTCAAAGGAAAGGTCAGGTTCAAAAATGTTGATGCAGTTGAATAGCTCTCATTAGTATGAATCAGCATATGAAATCTGATAAAAATATCTTGGATGGTTTCTTAAAAACTGAGCTAAACACTTATTTAAGAAAAGAGTGGTCAAGGTCAAAGGAAAGGTCAGGTCAAAAATGTTGATGCAGTTGAATAGCTCTCTTCAGTATGTATCAACATATGAAGTTTGATAACCCCATCATGAATGGTATCTTTAAAACTGAGTTAAACATAATTAAAGAAAAGTAGGGTCAAGGTCAAAGGGAAGGTCAAAGTCAAAAATGGTGATGCAGTTGAATAGCTCTCATCAGTTTGTATCAACATGTGAAGTTTGATAACACCATCATGAATCGAATGTGAATGCTAATTTAAGAAAAGAGTGGTCAATGTCAAAGGAAGGTCAAGGTCAAAAATACTGATGCAGTTGCATAGTTCTCATCAATATCTATCAGCATATCTTGGATAGTTTCTTTGAAACTGAGCTTTGAACTGAACTAAACGCAAAGTGTGATGGAAGGACAGACGGAAGGACAGCTAGACAGAAGGACGGAAAGACCGAAGAACGGAAGGACGGAAGATGGACATGACAAACACTATATGCCCTGGCCATATTCATGGCTGGGCATAAAAATAATCAAATATGATTTTGAGTATGAATGTACTCACTTAATTGTATGCATGATTACATGTCTTTTTAGATAAAAATTCAATTTTATCCAGTGGTTTAACTCTTGATAAGTTAACTTTCAATCTCTATTTGAATTTTCGTCAATATTTGTCTCCATAAAATCCTGCTAAACAGGAGCTCCTCATGCTTTACTGGTATGGTGGGCACTTTCTGCTATAAAGTTATATTTTTCTAGAGTTGAACGTAAAATTTTGTTGTTATTTTTCTTTTAAGATGAAGTTGCAGATTCTGTGCAACCTTTTGTGGTTTAATATGTATACTACTGATGAATTTAATTTATTTGATAAATAATTTTCAATAAAAGATTCACAAAATGACTTTTTCATATTCTTGTTTTTGTTCCAAGTACATCATTTTAAAACAATAATTATTTCATAATCCAATTGCATTTACCATGTTTACTATTGTTATAGAGAACAAAGACATTGCATACAAACTAAAACAAAATGAGGGCGAAAACTTTTTTTTCTTTTGATTTCCTAATTAAAAATTAGCACTAATGTGCCTTCATAGTTAAATCCGACTTTTGATCAAGTTTAAAAAATTGTTTTGATTGGTTTGCAGTAATTGATTGGTTGCCTGGATAATTGAAATAGAAAGTAAAGAACATGATTGACAGGTGCGGGATCATTGTAGAAGGATAAAATTTTAAAGTAAAAAACGGAAAAAATAGTGCACTTGTTTACATACGCAACGTCTTAGTCAAATTTTTAAACGACTCTGCGCAAAAAATTACACGTTGAATTTTAAAAAATTTTTTTCACTCAGAAGAACAATAAATATCTATATTTTATTCCACATGGTTTAAAATTATGACACAACCAATTTTCTCCCCCAAATGGTCAGTAAAATTCGACACCGTCCGATATGGTCAGAAGGTAGATTGTCTACCAAACGGGGGATAAATAACCATTTGGTAGGTTGTGCCCAACCTGTTAATAGTAATTTAAATGCAATTTTTTGTCCCTTTTTAATGAAAAGAAAAAAATTGAAAAGTTGTGTTGAAATAGCTAAATAAAGCTACCTGAGGTAGGTATAAAAAGCTACCTTGGTACTTCTACAGGGTCTACGTAGCTAAATCTAGTAATTGTAGTGGTATAACACGTGATTTTTTTTGGAAATAGGAAAATTCCATACATGTTACCATAGACGAATAAGACTGTCTTATAAATTTATCTTGTTGCTGGCTGTAGAACGACGGTACTCACTGTAAGGCCCTGACGTTGTAAACTTAGTTGTTTATTTTTTTTCCGGAAGTAACATTTTTTATGATTTCTTGGATAAGTTGTTCATTATATGCCTACACTAAAAGTAAAAACCTATTTTGATTTATAGATCGAGTAAGTTCCTGTCTAAAAAAATAATCATAACTTTGTTATTTTTGATTGTTAAGTTGTATCTTAAAATTTATCGCAAATAAGTTTTTTAACACCAAAACTGTATTTCTCGAGTAACCATATGATGAGTTACTTAATAAAGTGTTGGTAAAGTGCGAGAGCAGAGCATGCCGGATAATTTCCTAAGTTTAATTAGAAAAAAAAGACTCTGGGATCAAACATTGGGAGAAGGAGGGATGGATAGTGGTTGCCCACTTTCTCTCTAATTTCTATTGATATTTTTCATGCACTGTACAGAATAGCTTTGTTCTTGCTAGGCAATTTTCTACTTTGACAAACAGTTAAATACAGGCCTACATAGATACTTTAATGTTGTTTTGAAATGAAACCGAGTGGAAATAAACAAAAACAACAATCCATTCCTGGTGTTTTTTTTTTAAGAAAAAGATAAATCCACAACAATAACTCTACATGCAAATTTTTCAAGCGAATTCCACAATATCTTTTGCAAAAACCGCATTTCTATATTTCCATGCTGGCTGCACACAAAGCTGTTTTTTTGCAGTGAAATGTGCTATGCTTGTTCTGTTAAATTATGTCTTATGAATTTTATGACAAATATAGTAAATGTATTCTGAAAGTCCATGAAAAATTGAGGCAATTTTAACATAAAATTGACACATTTCTATTAATATCTAAAAAAATTACATCACATACCCTCACTTTTGATGTTCTTTTCTGAATGTTTAAGATAACTTTGATATATCTGCTTAAATTCTGCAACAGTTTAAGTCTTTAAAATAATTATCTTGCTTAGTAAATTTTCAATGCCAGAAAAATCACATTTTGTGAGTGCAGAAAGGTCAAATAATTGATTATGCGAATAACAATTGAAATCAGTAGTCCTCATCTTGTACCATTTTAGGATATTAATAACACTTCCTAGTTGACTTTCTACAGCTTGAGTACATGTATTTCTGACGTTTTGACAGTATATACCGGTACTAGTCTTCTTTTTGTTCCTCGTATCCCGTCAACAAATATGTTGATTTTTAGGGGTGGGTTGGGTGGGGTAGGTATTTCCACCTACTGACTCGATAATTTTACCCTGAAGAGGGCAAGCAAAGATTTTTTGTATATTGCTTAATTAGCATGATTAGGTAATATAGAATTTAATCAACAGATACCGATTCATAGAATTAGAACTGCTAAATTTTCATCTATTAATTCCGTAAACCCAAACCTGACAAATTTCCATTTTATTTAATTTTTTTTTTTGGCTAATTTAGCTGATATGATGAATGTGTCTGAAATGCGTGAATCGGATCTGTTGAGTGATGTGGAGAATATATAGATATTGAAAATATTAATCTGAGAGAGCCGGAAGTCGGAAATAGGCGGCACTAAATTTACCGCCAGCCAAAAGGAAAAACCCACATGGCGTCCGACGATTCCAAGATGGCAGACAAAGAGTAATGTTATACTTTTCTTCTGAAAAACTCAAATCATTTTGTGTCACCAAAGTCATGTAAAGCTCACTCTTTGTTTGACAATAATTTCTGAAAGGGGGTTGTTATCCTTTAAGTTTTGAAAAGATACAGTAATAGATAAAGGCTACAGATTTCCAGAAAGTTCCTGTTACTTTCATTTTTATGAGACACTATTCGTTTAAAAGGAAGACTTCCAGGACAATTTAAATCTTTTCAGTATAGCTTTGCGCCTTTGACCTAATGCTTATGCTCATCTTCTGTTGTTATTCAAGTTCTTGAACAAAGCACAATTTCGGGTCAGAGACAATCGGTTGAGCTCATTTAGCTACGTAGCTAGATTACGTACAGTAGCTTCAGTAGCTACTTTAGGTAGCTTTACTTAGCTGTAATATTGTAGCTGCAGATCTATAGCTCCCTGGCCTAAAAGTAATTGGGATATATGATCAAAGAGTTACAGTGCAATCTTAGAAAGAACTGTATATATTTATTGCGAAGAATTGGCGAAAGCACAGTTGATTAATTGTTTATATATTGATCAGGTCCAGTACAATACCCTGATAAAGGTATATAGCTTGATAAAGCTGCATAGTTTTAATAAGGTATTACAAATACCTTAATCAAGGTATTTTATGCAATGAAAATACTAAAAAATTTCTAAAATAAATAAATACTGAAAGTAGAGTTCTGAGTTGTCAGTAAATTCACTCATGCAAGTAAAGTACTAAAACACAAAGAAATCAGTATAAAAGCATGTCATTGTACTAATCTGAATTTGTTTTAAGAGGCTAGTCATATGGAGATATTGTAATTTTACTTACTAAATCAGCAGGTCTGGTACAATCACTAGATTTGGCTACGTAGCTTTATTTAGCTACATAACTTTATTTACCTACCTGAGGTAGCTTTGTTTAGCTACCAAATCAATTTATTTCTATGAAAAAGCTTTTTCTCAGGGTGTGCAGAAAATCTCATTTTGGTGCAGTGATCATTTTCAACTTGAAACTCATCTAAAAACAATTCATGAAAAAATTTCTCATGAAGAAATGTCTTTTTCTGCGCATTTGCAATCAAAGGACTGAAAGTTTTGGGGCTATGTATGACAGTTAGAACAGTTACTCCTTGAGTGAAATGACAAAGAAGTCCAGTTCCAGTTAACATGATAATGGGTTGGTAATTATTCAGCACATTGTGAAGTAATAATACTCAGCCACGCTCACCGTATGCAAGAGAAAGGACAGTTACCCAAACAAAGGCAAATAAAGCTATAATAAAGGTAACTTTACCTACATAGCTAAATCTAGTGATTGTACTGGACCTGCAGAGCACTTTTCATGCACAAGTGAACACATTGACCACAACTCAAAATTCAAATTTTTAATTTAATTTTTAAAGATTTTTTATGCCCCCCTTGGAAGAAGGGAGGGCATTTGCTTTGCTGCTGTCTGTCAGTATGTCAGTCTGTCGGTCCACTTAGTTTCCGTTCATTTTCTTCACAACCAACATGACCAATGCACATACTGAAATGAAATTTGGTATACAGACATATCAGATGAATACCTAGGTCAAGTTCTGTTTTGGGTATGATCGCCCCATTTCTGACAGAGTTTTTCCCCTTGGACTTAGAAAAATTCCAATTATTTCCAGTTTCCATTCATTTCCTTTGCAACCGTTGCACATACTGAAATGAAATTTAGTATACAGATTTATCAGATAAATACCTAGGCCAAGTTCTGTTTTGGATACGATCGCCCCATTTTAGGGAGAATTTCACACCTGTTACATGTATTTATACACAAAGCTTTCAAACTTGGCAGAAGTATACATCTAAAGTAGAAGGTGTGTCGCGGCCTATTTCAAGGTCACTGTGACCTTTAATTTAAGTGAATTTTTTTTTAAAAATGTATTTAAAATTTAAATTTCATAATCCTAAAAAATGTAAAGAATATAGTTGTATCCTTATTAAAAAATGTTAAATTAAGTAAAAACACATTTTTTCATCATATACTTTTTAGCAATCTGTAACAAATGTCAATGTTTGGAGAGGAATTCAGTATGTCCCATGGGCATAATTATCAAGCACTGGTCAATAAGAATTTTTATAGTAGAAATTTGCATGTCAAATTAGAGAGAAATTAATGAGTTTATCGTCAGAAGCTAACTGGTAATCTCTAGATCTGATAATGCAGCTGCTTAATTTATCTCTTGGGAGTTGGGCTAAAAGAAACGGCCTCATAGTTGTTTGTGTTAATTAAGAGTTCTTGATGGCTGTAGTCCAGATAAAGATCATTCAATCAGTGCAATGTAATTAAAACATATTGATGTTTTAGTGTATGCTTAAAACTAAATTAGTATTGTATAATATATACATGAAAAAAATTTACATTTCTTTTTTATATGCTAGTATTTGGAACAAATTGCAGTCATGTCTCACTTAAAATTTCATAGTCTAAAGAATAATTTATTTTTTTATTAGACTAGCATTTCCATTATTTCATAAAATATGCAATAAAAAATTTAAAGCTGCATGCATATGGATATTTGTTAAGCTCTAACACAGCCAGTTTAGAATTATATGATATGTATTATTTGTTATATTTAATCCCTACACTGTAAGTCTCTTAGAGATGTATGTACAATATTTCAAACATGATAAGAAATGGAAATTAAATCATTGAAATTTGTGTCTATCTGTTAATCAAGGCTACCTGATTTTTCACACCCTAACCAATTTATGATTATAATTGAACAATATTTGACGGGCGTATCATGCTGTGGCGGGGCACTAACTTTATTGACAGAGTTATGCCCCTTGGACTTAAAAAAAATTCCACTTATTTGCAGTTTCAGTCTATTTTCTCTACAGAGGTTGCACATATTGAAATAAAATTTAGTATACAGATTTTTTTCAGCTGAATTTCTGGGTCAGGTTTTGTGTTGGGTAGGATTGCACCATTGTAGACAGAGTTGTGCCCTTTCGGACTTGGAAAAAATTCAAATTTGGAGGGAGGGGGGCATAAGTGTTTTACAAACATCTCTTGTTTTGTATTTTCTTTACATAAAATACCTTGATCAAGGTATTTGAAATACCTTGATTAAGCTATATAGCTTGATGAACGTCATGGTTTCAATTTTGTCACGGGCAATTGGAAAGCTTAACTCTAGACCGGTGATCACTGTTTCCCTATGACCGGCTACCAGCCAAATTGACAGCGTCAATTGACAAAAATGCCGCTTTGGAATAAAAATTAAAAAAATTGTTGTATGGTCCACAGAGATTCTGTTCATAAACCTCGGCCCCTAGCCTATTTCAACTGATCTCTAACCCTCTACTTTGAAATAAAGGGAAAACACTGCCTGATCATGGAAACCTAATACATGAGCACACTTCAGGTGCTGCTATTGACCTACATTTTCCAGATGAGGTTTTTTTGAGCAGGTCCATTTCCAAGAAACTATAAGCCCTACCTGGACCAAACTTGCTTGGATGCTGCATCTAGGGATGGACATCACATTCTTTGGATGCTGGATCTGACATACATTTTGCACTAGGTTCAAGTTTTTGAAGCAGCTAGGTCCATACCAAGTAACTACTGTAAAAGCACAAATATTTGTGGGGGATTAAATTTTGTGTAAAAGCACAAATATTTGTGGGGGATTAAATTTAGTTTATTTTGTTGTTAACAATTATCAGCAAAATTAAATCCCACACGAAATTTTATATGACTATATATTGAATAGGATTACTTTCGAGAACAACGAAATTTGAGGAGGTTTGCTTCTGATGCTGGATCTGACTTTTGTTTTCAAGGAAAGTAAATTTTAGCCATACTTGAACCAAATTAATATGGATGATGTATCTACTGATGGAGACTTCCAGACCATCTTTGGATGTTGAGACTGACATGCATTTTCCTGATGAGTGACCAGGATAAAGTTTTTGGACTAGCTCTAAAATTTTATGGCATGTAATGATTAAACTTAGGATGGTCACTTCCAGACTTGCTCCCAAATTTTGAACTGACAAGTGACAAGTTCTTGATCAGTGAACAGGTTAAGACTTTAAGTTTTTGAAGCAGTTCAGTTCTCAAGTAATTTTAAGTCTCAATTAAACCAAACTTGCATGGATATGATTCTCGAGATGCACACACACTAAAGATTAATTGGTGAGATAGTGATATTTGCCTTACAGTTACTAATACATAACATTTGTTGAGGTGAGCTTCATAATCTTTGTTTACCTATGTTATTTTAGCATTTACAAGATAAAGTAAAACTTGTCCTTAAGCATTATCAATGATTATCTGTGAACTATGGGCATATACTGCATTCAAGCACACATGTTTTAATACACAATTGCACAATGACCTACATTCAATACCTTATGTTGAAAAAAAATACATCAGATACCAATGTTAATATGTTGTTACAATAATTGCATGTATACAAAGCAGTACTAAGCATTGATGCTACATAATGTGTACTACCCTTTTTGTTTAAAGATGACTGTAAAAGTAAAATTATTCCCCAAAAATAAAAGGAGTGGGTGGTCAAGTGGAATATATAGGAATATTGTAATAACATGATCACTATATAAGGCACACAGTGGGTGTGAGTGGTTGTCAGGAGATACTTAATCCTCCTAGGCACCCAATCCCACCTCTGGAATTTCTGGGGGTCTCTACAGTCCAATTTTGATAATGACAAATAGTGTTTCCAACTTTCCATGGTCTGTGTAAGTACATGTATTAAATCAAATAGCATGCAGGCTAAATTGGTACGATATACACAGGGTTCAAGTTAGTTGAGAAAACTTTAAATACCTATCAATTACTCTCAACAGGATTTTGGTTTTTAGCTGATAGCTCAAGTGAACTTTTCTGATCACTCTTGTCTGTTGCTCTCTGTGTGTATGTCTGTTAACTTTTTGATTTTGGAATGGAATAATTAAAATCTCAAGAACCACAGAACAAGAAAAGCTCAATCTTATGTGGAAGGCTTCTGAGTTAGTGTAGATTCTAAAGTAAAGGTGTCGAGTGGTTACATTCCCCATTCAACCAAAGTGGTTACGACCTTCGTGGTATATGTATATCCCTACAGGTAGAGTTAGTACCTAAGTACAGGGGTAGAGACTGTGCGGTAGACAAATGGATATTCAGTAGCTGTATGCCTTCAGAGTTATACTTGTCAATAGCATGAATAGGTTGTTATCGATAATTGTCTCTCTTGATTCCTTTATGCAATCAATAGTAAAGATGGTTTCCTAATGTCTTTATCTATCATGAAGAAGAGATGTTGATAAATTTGATTTGATAATTATTTTAAATTGAGCAAAAATTAATTTAAAAATACACATCTTTAAACATGTGTTAAATGCACTGTGATATCATACTGACTGTGTAAATAAAATAATACTCATTTCTCCAAATTGAAATGTGTACTATAAAAATAAAATAAACATCATAATTTACAGAAATTGAAATGAGTACTATAAAAATAAAATCATAATTTACACTAATTAGTAAAATATGCATATAAAAACAATGTAGACAAAAAATGATATGTTAAACAGTTGAAAGTATTTAATAATTGCATCCGAACAAAACCACTAGGGTTGAACATAGACTCGTTTCGAAACCATGTGTGTCGAACAAGTAATCGGAACGTAACTACCTGCATTCATTCTAAGTAATTTGATTTAGGCACCCTTGGGTAGGGTGGTGCCACAATAGAAAATCAGAGTTTTACATTGAAATATAAAGGGGAAAAAAATTCAAAATTCTCTTCTCAAAAACCAATGGGCCAGGAAAACTTGAACTTGTATGGAAGCAGCATGAAGTATTGTATACTCTAAACTGTTCAAATCGTGACCCTCGGGTGTTGAGTGGGGCCACAATAAGTATGACAAAGAGGGAATCCTGGTAAAGAACAGCAGGGCCAAAGTTACTCAGGTGAACATTGCGGCCCATGGACCTCTTGTTTACAATATGCTTGGTATAATAGGTCAAGTTTCTGTTATGAGGAAAAAACTCATTTATCCTACAAATAAACTATTCATCCTACAAAGAAACTTTTATTCATCATTTACTATGTAAACTATATAGCTAAGTTTGTTAACCTATATTTATATGTATTTGTTGTTGCAGACAAGCTCTTCATGCTCCCATAGAATGGGCACAAAGAAAAGAGAAGTTATACATAACAGTTGATGTTGATGACTGCACAGAACCACAAATAGAGCTCACAGAAACTTCATTAACATTTAGGTATGTTATCTAAATTATTAGCTCCACTGTTAGGTGCCTTTTCATGGTACAGTTTCCATTGTTTAGCTTTTCCAGTTTTTGCATGTTTTTAGGCTTAGGCCAAACAAAACAATATGTTTTCTTGCCAACTGCTTTACAACTCAGGGGTGTGCAATAAAAAAAATTAAGGAGTTTGATGTCATCCAAATTTTCCCGCTAGCAAAGACATGTCCACATACAAGTCTGCAGACACTTCATTTTTAAGAACCTTAGTCACAAATGATATTACTGGATCTGCAGCGATTTTTTTCCACCAATTGGGAATGGGTCCGATACCGGGAAAAATTGGGAAAAATAATATCGAAGAAAACCAGGCGAATTTTCTCTTATGTAATGATGTATGCAATTGCAATGTATTTTGCGTTTATTCTAAATTAATTACCTATTACTCCTTGTTTTAAAGAATAAGCAACAAGAACTTATTGTTTTTTATATCAAAGTCCCATGCTTTGACATTTTCATGCTTTCAATTTGTCAAAATGTATGACACTACGCAGTCTAACCCACATGTCCCGCCAAATTACGACTTTCTCTACTTTCGATTTAAGCGGAAGTGATCAATTAGTAAACTGGTACAATGTTTCATTTAACAAGAAATACGATGTTGTCGTAGTCTGTTGCATCACAGTTGAATTGGGAATTTTTAGTCACAGAATTGGGAAAAATTAACGTTTTTTGGCATTGGGAACGGTGCCGTTTATCGGTACCAGTTATATAAGGAAAAAAACCGCTGATCTGGTACGCATAGAATGAGAATTCTAGCAGACATATGCACCACTTGATTTGAACATATTTTATTGTTTAGATGTTACAACAAAAGGATTGGACACAAGTTCTTATAACTTAGAAAATCCTCTACCTACAAACCACTTAACATACTTGCATGTATAAAATACCTAAAGGTATATTAAAAATATGAATTTTTTGTGATTGTAATTTTTGCAGATTTGTCCTATCCGCAAAATCCTCTACTTACAAACCACTTAACATACTTGCATGTATAAAATACTTAAAGGCATATTAAAAATATGAATTTTTTGTGATTTTAATTTTTGCAGATTTGTCCTATCCGCAAAATTCAGCAAAAATTTGATATCCACAGAAAATACCCGTTATTCGGTATATCGCTATACAATTTTTTCAGTCGCGATATCCAAACCTAATATATAAATAAATGCCCATAGGCCCATGGGGAGCAAAGCTTTCCCTACAGGTAACACGTATGTATGTATATGGTCAGATAAAATTAATCTTTAGATTCTCATCCCCGCCCGCCCCTCTCAAAGTGCCTCGCCTCATGGTTTTTTATTTTGATTTTTTGGTATTAATAAAAGTATTTTCATGTATTTTTATTCAGCAAGAATTTGAGTCAAAGTTTAAGAGTTATCTCCCATCTGTATTAAAAAATGACTTGCGTGCAGCTATTTATAGCAAAAAAACCACAGGAATTTATCTAGCTATTTTGTTTTACTACCGTTTTATATATGAGGGGGAAAATTTTTAAATAAATGGAGCAAAGCCCTGCATTCTTAGAGCTTATGAGGGTGATTTTTAGACCTTTAGAAAGGCCACAAAAACTTCACATTTTAGACAAAATATGAAAAAAAAAAAAAAAAAGTTAAACCAGGTCAGTACTTTATGTAATTTTTTTCTCTGAATATCTCATCACAAATCAATCCTGTTTTTCATGTTTCACCACTTACATTGCTTTTGTTGTTACTCCATTCTTCCGATTCATAGTGATACACGCTCCATCTTATTCATCTCCACTTTTCTTTTTTTACCCTGCTGTCGCATACGCCTCTGTTTTCTGTAAAATATCATCGATTTCCATCTTCTTAAAAAATTTGATCATTAATGGATTAATTCAAATAATAAGAATATCTTTACCATACACATCCTTGTTACTTTTGTTTTCAACCAAGCTAAGAGCTAGGCCAAACTTTGCAATCGATCGTCATAGACCTGATCTGTAGGTGACGTCTTTCATTGACTAAATCTGCAGAAACTGCCAACTTTTTAACAATCTGTTATATTTCATATGCATACTCCCTTTTTTTAAAACAGGCTTATTCAAGTTTTAATTAATCATACTTTGTTTTGGTAAAAAAAAATCAGTTAAACGAATTCCCCTGATATCACTGTCTAGACTACATACTATGCTTGTTATAGATAATTCTAAGAACTTAGTTGAGACTTCTGGTTTATTGTAACAAAATGTGTTTTTAGGCCAATTTTACAAAGTATGAACCTGTATATTTTGTAGGGCAAGAGGAGGAACAGAAAAGAAATTGTATGAATCCAAAATTGAATTCTTCAAAGAAGTAGACCCAAAGGTAATAGTTAAAAATGCCAAAAAAGGATAAGAATGAATAAAATAATTTATTTAACAAGTTTTAACAGAAGTATTTTAATGACATGTACAAGTCTACTGAATTTCTTAATCTTTTTTAGGAATCAAAATATACTGTCCTTCCCAGGAATGTTCCATTTGTGATAAAGAAGAAAGATGAGGGTCACTTCTGGCCTCGTTTAATAAAAGATAAATTTAAGGTGCGTTTTGTGGAATACACCTGTGAAATATGAAAGTCATAGCCCCACTCAGTATGGGCAAGCTTAAAGTTGTTGGGGACAAACAGACAGAGAGATAAACAGACAGACGACAAGACAAAAACTATATACCAAGAATCTTTGATTCTTGGGGCATAAAAGACAATTTCCAATAGAAAATTTTGAGATATGTATTGCTGATGTAAGCAAAGGATTTTGTACTAATTCTAGATTCCTTCACTGCTGGATTTAAGAGGGGTGGGGGTTGTGGAGGGGGCATGATATGACTAGTATTGGTAATGACATACTTTGGTACATAACTAACCAATACCACTATTTTTATGCCGCAGATTGAAATTGTTTTTGTCCTGTTTGTCTGTTTATCTGTTTGACTCCATGCCTGTCTGTTGTCAACTTTAACTTAGCTCATACATATTGGGTGGGTGGGGCTATGGCTTTCATATTTCACAGATGTATTCTTTGTGACAAGACCTTTCTTTGGGTACCACCAAATTTGATGTCTTGACTTTGGAGTTTGGCCTACTTTTACAAAAAAAATACCACACTTTAACCTAAGCCATAACTTTTGAACGTGAATAAGTGAATAAAGTTATCACTTGTATCTTGTAGAATTAATATTTTGGTATATTGCTCAAGCTCTTCTATATGTGCAAGACAGCTACAATGATATGAAATTAAGGCAGTCAGAATTTATCAATCTAAAAAATATTAAGTCACACAAGCTACTAAAGTGACATCTCGCTACAGAGTTTTTTTTATTGTGAATGTTGGAGCTTTAAACATATTGCTTCTCAGAACCCCTCCCCCCCTTACCCGGAAATACAGAATTATTAAAGTATGTACTGAAGCTATTAAGCAAACCAAAAAAAGTAAGTAGAGGTAGAAAATATATTTGAAAAAGTTAAAAGGTTTATCGAGATATCGT
>PRKT01000419.1:61287-73438 GCA_003671525.1 Saccostrea glomerata
CCCCCCCCCCCCCCCCCCCCCTTCAGTAAACTTCAGTTCTGATCTGATTCTGATTTCTTCGGGTGAGCGTTGTGGACCCTGGGCCTCTTGTTCAAAATTGTGAATGCCATAGCATCTAGCTTACAACATGAACCAAATTTAATCACTGGTAAGTTGTTGCATGATGCTCAGGTGACCTATAAGGCCCATGGGCCTCTATTAGTCTGTTTATTATGTGTAGACTTCCTGTTAATTATGGGAATACATCCACATGTTTAATTCCCATAATGTGATTACAATTACAGATGATGTCAAAAATGGGTGGCTTAGGTGGAATGGATAATCCAATGGGAGTAAGTGTCACTCCAACCCTAATGAATTGTGATTGTTTTTCTTGTCTAACCTAATGTGTCAGTAAAGGATTAATTTTAATTATTGTAAGGAATAGACATAAATTCAACTCAAGCTTCCATTTTGATTGTACCATACATTGAAGTCTGGAGCCATAGTTGTCCCTCCTGATTCTCATAGCCAGATCACTGCCTCAACTTCAAAAAGGGCCGCTTACTTGACACAATTTCTATTTTATCAGTATCTTTATTAAAGTTATTTTTTTCTTCAGATGATGAACAATATGGGAGGCATGGGTATGGGTGGTCAAGAGGACGGTGTAAGTATTCAGATTATTTACTTTAAAAAAAGTAGGTCAATGGTTATCCAAAGTGGGGTAATTTTCTTTAAAATGTATATAGTGATACAGTTTTAATCCAGCTTGTTTTATCTCAAAGCAAAATTTTTCAGAAATAGTAAGATAAATTACTCATCTTGCATCTGTTTAAGTTTTGTATTTTACAGACACTACACAAGACTATACATTTCGCAAACTAAGTTAGAGGGCTATATTGGATCATTTTGTTTATAGAGATACGCTCTATAAACATATTTTTTCAAACAACTGCATGGATTTGTCTGAAAAATTTGAAACTCCTTTATGACATATGAGGGTTGTATTGGGTCATATTCAGCTGTTGAACCGATTTAACAAATTATGAAATGGTCAAAAGGGAACATAAATTTTGAATTTCGTGGTTCTTGCCCCTCTGGGACCTGAGGAATGGGGCAAAACTATCAAAATTAATGTAATTTTTCAAAAATTTTCTCTATTCTCGGATGTTAAACAGTAAAACTATTGGTAATATTATAATTTACAATGAAATTTTAACAAATTTATTAAATTCATGGCCTCATGGGTTTGGAGTTTGGATGGGACTTTATCATACAGAGGATGCCAAATCCCGTTGCTAGTGAATTTTAGGGGTGGGCAAGTAAAATGTTATCAACCACTTGCCCATGGGACTTATCAAAATATAAAATCAATGTGTTTGCCATAAATTTAAAGCAAGGCATAAAGGCTTGCATGATCTACTTAGTATTTTTCTTCCTCTTTTCTGAAATACTTATAAATACATAGCTGCAGAACTGTAGCTCTCTGCTTGAAAATAAATTAGGACAGATAAAGCAGAGAGCTACAGATCCAAGCGTTGTAAAAACCTTCGATTTTTTGTCGCTTACTTCGGGTATTTTTTCTTGTATTATATCTATCCCCAGCTTTAAGAATGGTATTTAATAATGAATCATACATTAAACTTCAATTTCTGATAATTTACTTACCTTTCAAAGCTAACAAATGACTGTTAGTGGTCACGGACGTCGAAATGGAACTCTTTTAAACCTGCATTACAAAACTATTTACAGGACTGTTTCGGACCGTTAAAAGGTAAATATAGTCTCAAAAAAAAGAGTTAAATATATGATTAATTATCTGATACCATTCTAAAAGCCAAAGAAAGCTTAAATTCATGAAATTAATACCTAAAGTAGAGACAAAAAATAGTCGGCGTAAATTGAAGGTTTTTCCAACGCATGGATCTGTAGCTCTCTGCTTTATCTGTCCGAATTTTCTCAAGCAGAGAGCTACAGTTCTGCAGCTCATAAATACAGTATTAGATTTGGTAGGGCAAGCAAAAATTCAGGTAGGGCAAGTGAATTTTGACCATGCAATTGCCCTTGGACAATTTCCGTAAAAGTCTATAAATTGTCAGCCCCTGTCTTATTGTGATATTGCACAAATTCTTTAGAAAGTTTCCACTCTCCTTAAGTATAATTATAGAAGATACAAAGTACATTGTTATGATAAACAAAGGTGCCTCTCCCAAAATTAAAATTATCATGTGCTCTGAATCAGGGATTATAGGGTAGGGCTCTATTGATTTGATTGTGAAAAGGCATTATTTCTTAAAAAAAAAAATTTTTACTGCTCCTGTGTCAGACATACTAAAGACATAGATTGTGAAAAGGCATTATTTCTTTTTAAAAAAAATTTTTACTGCTCCTGCGTCAGACATGCTAAAGACATGGTAATGATGAGAAAGGGTGCATCTTCCAAAATTTAGAAAGAAATGCCCCCCTCTCCAGGTTAAGGGGGTCTGGTGTTTTGGCAGGGCTCTATTGATTTTATGGTTAAAATGCATTATTTCTATTAAAATTTTCTGCTTTGGTCCTAGATATTTAGCAAACATAACAGTGTATGGTAGTGGTAAGCTATGAGGCTTTTTTCCAAAATTAAGAATTTCACGACCCCTTGTCATGGTCTCTACATGGTGTTAGGATGGGAATTTATTGATCATATAGTGAAATTGCACCAATTCTTTGTCTTCTTTGGGTATAAAGCAGAGAAATTTAATGCATGATTAAAAACTTATTCAAAACTTATGACTAAGGTTAAAGTTTTTCAAAAGTGGGTCAAACTCTAAGTTCAAGGTGACAAGGTCCAAAATATTTATACCCACTGAAAGGTCTTGTCATCATGAATACACATGTGAAGTGCATTTATGAAAGCCTTAGCTCCAACTGTACAAAAGGTATGGCCAAGGCTAAAATGTAGTCTGTTTGGTAAAAGAAATTCTTATATACTGTGCTTTGTTGCTGGACAAGGCTTTATTGATTAGAGAGTAAACTCAGGTGACCTATTGCTATCCGTTTTTGTCCATCATCGTCCGTCATGCGTTAACATTGAAACATTTTCAGCTTCTGCTCTGAAACCGCTGAACCAATTTCAACCAATTTTGGCATATAGCATCTATGGGTGAAGTGGAACAAAAATTGTGAATTTCATGGTCCTTTCCCCCCTGGGGCCTGGGTTGTGAGGCCAAAACCACTAAAATTAATGCAATCTTTAAAAATCTTCTTCTTTATTCCTGGACATCAAGCAGTCAAACTGTTGGTATGATTGTAATCAGCATTGAGTCCTCTATCAAAATTGTGAAATTCATGGCCCCAGGGTCAGGGGTTCTGGTGTTAGGGTGGGGCTCTATTGATGAAATAGTAAAAATACATTAATTCTTTGAAAATCTTCTTCTCTGCTCCTGGGTATTAAATAAACTAACTAAGTACATAGTTATGATGAGCAAGAGCGCCTCTACCTAATTTGTGAATTTTATGGCCCCAGGGTGAGGGGTTCTGGTGTTAGAGTGGGGCTCTATAGATTATATAGTGAAAATGCATATATTCTTTGAAAATCTTCTTCTCTACTTCTAGGTTTAAATAAACTTACTACATGTAAGTACATAGTTATGATGCAGGGTTCGACATTAATGTTAGTCCGTTAGTCTCAGACTAATACATTTTCATTTGGACTAATAAAAGTTGTGGCTTATTAGTCCAAATGGACTAATAAAGTTTTCTGGGGGAAAAAATTACCGAAGTTCTCGACAACTTTCACCAGAAAACCCGTATGTATTTTTAGCTTTCTAGCATCTTGGCGGGAAGTTATGTAATTCTGAGTCAATTCGGCGCTTAATTTTAGGACTCATTGGAATGAAATTAAACATTTTAGGGATTATGATTTATTATAACTCATAAAGAAAGATGTCGGGCATTTAGATGTCGTAATCATTTATAGAGAATAATGAAATCGGGAACACGATCCTAGTTCCTGATCAGGCAATTTCAACAAATATTGGTATAAAACATTTCATGTAAATGCATGCTTTGTTTATTAAAAAAAAGTACCTTGAAATGTTAATTCTATTGTTTATTTATATTTTTGACGGACGCATAAAATTGCCTGCGGACTAATAAAATTAAAGATGCACTAGTCCGGCTAGACCAACGCCAAAAAATGTTAGTGTCGAACCCTGTGATGAGCAAGTGTGCCTCTACCTAAATTGTGAATTTTATGGCCCCAGGGTCAGGGGTTCTGGTGTTAAGGCGGGGCATTATTGATTATATAGTGAAAATGCCTTTATTCTCTGAAATTCTTCTTCTCTTCTTCTGGGTATCAGAGCTGTGGAAAACTGCCAGTCATGCCGGCAAGACCGGCAAAAAATGCCTGTGACCGGTAAAAATGCTATCGATGTCGGTCCAAATGACCGACCTCTTTCTTTGTTAAAGATTTTTGATTTTCCATTTTGATTTAGGCATATCATCGACACACTTCCCAGCTTAGTTATCGTACCTTATATACGATTGAACAATACTTTTTCTTTGCATGAGATCGAGGCTATAGGAAATGAAAGGGAAACCTGCATTGTCTCGCATGACCTTTTTTAAAAATTTACAAATGGGGCAGAATTAAGTAAAAAACATAAAAAAAGATAAAGACAGGCTAAATAGCTGGGTATGTAAAACATTAACATTTTGACAGAAAAAATTCAAGCACAGTGAGTAAAGCGGTAAACCTAGTACCGTTATGACTGTCCCAGATGTCGTTTTTTCATCGATCATGTTCATGATGGTGGTATCTTTATTATCGATGCACAGAATTTCTTGGACTCATTTTTGAGGCAAAATATATTCCCAACTGCACTAATGTTTAAAATAAATTATGTTTACAAAGCAGAATTATCCTCCTCACCTATCAAAAAGTGATGAAATCTAGTATTGTTAAATGCAAAAAACGAAAACGGAGGAGGATTGACTTGGAAATGGAGACTGAATGTTTTTATTAAATAATATAAAAAGTACTTATTAAATTAAATGTAATGCCTTTCTTTTTAATTTTGCAACTTACTATTTCGGACCGGCAAAAATCACTTCAGACTGACATATTTTGTCTTCTTGCCGGTCCGAATGACTGGCTATCTGAAAAAGTTTTCCACAGCTCTGGGGTATTAACTAAACTAACTAAGTACATAGTTATGATGAGCAAGAGTGCCACTTCCAAAATTATGAATTTTATGGCACAGGGTCAGGGGTTCTGGTGTTAGGGTGGGGTTCTATTGATCATAAAGTGAAAATGCATTAATTCTTTGAAAATCTTTTCCTTTGATCCTGGGTTTTATGCCATTGATCCAAGTATATACCGTATTTGGCCGAGTATAATACGCATTGATGTAAAATACGCACCCCCCCTTTTTGAGTCTGAAACTGGGGAAAAAACGCAGTTCGGATGTATTATACGCAACAGAAAAATTTACCAAGCGATGTTCTGAACTATGAAAATCACGGTAATTTGTTATGAAAATCGGCGCGAGGATTAGGTGTCAAAAATTTACTGAACACACTTTTTTTAAAATACACTTTATAACTTTCTCTTAATCCTGACATTCCGTATCGCGGCAATCTGAAGAAAATTATCTATTCATTTATTTCAACAAAGCACAAGATAATGTTGCGTAAAAGTATTAACAGATTTTTTTAAAGAATTACGGTGATTTTGAAATTATGCGTCGCCATATTCTTAGATGAAATAATTTTATTTCTACAAAGCAAGAGATATTGTCGAAAGTTTTATCAGTTGTCATATTTAATTTTGGTTCTAGATAATCATGCTTAAAATTATCTTACAATATTTCAACAGGAAACGAAATTGAAACATCACAGTATTTATTTCTTTAAGAAGACTACGATTTCCCTCTTCTGAATCTTCGCGGATATCTTATTTTCTAAATGATACCACTTTTATTAAAAGTTTTAGCATAATTTATATTTCATTTCTCAACTCTCAATTATTTAAACAAGAGGCCGATAAGTATAAGATAAGGTAAAATTAAATTTAACAAGTGTTTAATTGTTAAAGTGCCGTAATCAATACATGCTCACCAAGCTAACACATACGAAAGGTCATAAACCGACTCCCAATTTTTAACAAAGAAAATAATCACAGCAATTAACATGGCACTAAATAATCAGTGCTCTAACTGTAAAAACATTGCTTTGGAGTCGGTAGACAATTAATTGCCCCTAGGGGTGTTGATAGGTAATTATCATTGACCAGCGCATGTGTGTCACAACATTGGCTTCCTTTCATTGGGACGTATGGAGGGATGTTAATATTGTTGCAGATTATCACTGAGTTATTTTAAACCTAAAATTAATAGTTATTTTATTGTATTTCATTAAAAAATGATTTATTACTTTGTCTGGCAGATAAGGTGCATGTGCACTATCATTCCGGAAGCACGTGACATAGCTATGAGTGAACGTCTAAAAATAACATCTGTAATGGCGGCCTCCTCGGAGACAATCGACATGCAGCTCAAATTACTTTTAACTTACTTTTTCATGTTATTTGGGCATAAAAAGATTATGAAAGTGACATTTTTAAGAAGCATACCTTCCAACAATAACTTTCCGAAGGTTAAAATATGGCAATTAACAAAAGAAATTGCATATGTCTCTAGGAAATATTACGGTATGTACGTATGATAGCCTTGTTTCACCTGAAAGAAAAACTTGTCAAAATCCCATTGTGATGTAAAATACGCATCCCTTTCTCACAGAAATTTATTTTAGGAAAAAAGTGCGTATTGTATTCCCCTAATTACGGTATATCATGTATATATTTATGATGAAGAAAGGTTTATCTAGCAAAATGGTTATTTTTTATGGCCCTGGGTCAGGGGTAAGGGGGGGGGTGGGTACATAGTCTCGGGAAAAAAATTAAAGCTTTGAAATCTGCTCTTTGGTATAAATCAACCATTTTATGATAAAATTTGCAGAATTTTGAAATATGTGGCCCCAGGGTCAGTGGTTCCTTCGGGGTGAGGTGCACAACTGGTTAAAAAGTGGAAGTGCATTTTCTCTTTGTTACTCTGATCTACCTCTGGGTATTAAGTAAATAAAGTAAGCATGCTACGTTTATAATTATGATAAGCAATGGTGCCTCTTTCAAAATTGTGAATTGTGAATTTCATGGCCTCTGGGGTAAAACACGAACCAATTTTAATTGTTTGAAAGTTGTTATACGATACTCAGGTGACCTATAAGGCCCGTGGGCCTCTTGTCTCTGTACATTATTATTATAGTGATTTTATTTTTTTCAAGACCATTAAAATTGTTTTTTTATTTTTCAGGGAAAAGACTCAGAAGATAGTGATGATGAAGGTACACTATAAAAGAATATTTTTTATACAGCTGAGTAAAATGACTTAAGAACCTTCTCACCTGAGGTGCTGAAAGCTCAGTCGAGCTTTTCTGATCACCTGGTATCTGTCATCCATCCCTCTGTCCATCTATCTGTAAACTTTTCACATTTTCAACTTATTCTCAAGAACCACGGGGCCAATTTTAACTTATGTGGTACAAAAAATCCTTCAGTAAAGGAGAGGTTAAATTGTTAAAATAAGGGACCAAGCCCCCTTCCAAGAGGAGATAATGAAGAAAAGAGTGAGTCAAAAAGAAATCAAAGAAATAATCAGCTTAATTTAACTAGAAGACATGTTGATAGGGCTGTCACTTTCGCTTAGGGTACTGTACTTGTCTTTTACAAATTTATTACCTTTGATAAACATGATAAAAAAGTGGTATCCTAAAATAAATGTTTGAATTTTGTGAAGAATTAAATGAGAGAAAGAGAGAGAGAAAGAGAAGATAGGTAGATCAGTGCAAATGGAAGTTGTGTGATAAATATTACTGGTATAGACAGACATTCTATATCAGTAAACAAACTTCCTATATAAACTTGAGGATTCCTGGGAGCTTCAGTAAGACATGCTGCAGTTCTTCGTTCCCCCTTAAACATGGCTCAATCTTTTAAACTAGCAATTAATGTTCAACTTTGCTGTGAAGATATTAAATATTAAGGAATATTGTGATATTTATATCTCCACTCCAATCCCTCTATATTGAAAGTCTTTTTCTGCTGGTAAAGATTTTTTTTTTTAAACTAAATTGAAGACAATGAAAGAAAAAACGATGAGATTTTAGGTTTATCTTTTTTTCAGATTTGCCAGACTTGGAATGATTTATTTAGAAGAAGGAGAGGAAGTACGTGAACTTCACAAGAACAACAGCTTTCCTTAAATGTCCTCATAAAGTCAGAGACTAGGAATATTTACTGACTAAGAGTCTTCTTTACTAGAAATGTTTACTTTGTAGATGGTTATTTTAGCTCACCTGGGCCAAAAGCTCAAATGGGCTTTTCTTATCAAAATTTATTCATTGTCTGTCATTGTTTTCAGCATCAGCATAAATTTTTGACAATACTAATTTTCAAGTTTTAACCAAGAACAACAATGCAAATGATAAGAGTTATACATACATAAGATGAAGGGAAAATAGTAAAATTCCAAAGAAAACCAAAACCGTGATAGTTGAAAAAATATTTTAGGTAGTATAGATTCAAGTTCAAACACATGACCCCAGGGAAAAGGGTAGGGTCACAACAGGGGAACAGAGTACTGTTATAGATAGGAAAATGTAAGAAATACCTTTTAATTTTATTTTTCAAGAAGGGCAGATCCGTGATTAGTCATATTAATTCAGAAGCATCTTCAGGTATGGAGATTTAAGTTAATTCAAATTATGACTCCCTTGAATAAAATAAGCCCAATTAGGCAACATTTCACAAGGAAAATATATTAAAAAAAACCTCTTCTCAACAACAGCATATTATGTAAAAGGGATTATTTACACTGGTTGTTAAGTATGTATCTGTGACTGTCCAACATTACCATGGGCGTTACCAAGAAAAGGTCAAGTAGTTTACATGCAGAAATTATTACAAACAAACAAAACAATAATTTATACTGGTCATGAATATGTGCATTTTCCCTGTATTGCTATGATAGTTGCACTGTTAAAAGTGGAGAAGTGTGAAGAACTGCAGGTACATACACTTTAATTATTTACACACTCTCAAACAGCAAAGTGGGATCTACTTAATGTTTCTCCTTGGCCGTTGTTGACAATTAACTCAATAGGTATATTTGTAGTGACTTTATGTTACATTTAAGACTTATTATTTGAAATTAAGAGAGGCATACACAAACATACAAAGGAAATGAGATTGAGTATCAATGTATTGAAGTTCTAATTGTCTGATGTTTCTTTAAGATATTTAATAAGAAGCAATTTAATTGCAGAATAAAGAAATTTTTTTTACTTTTTCATCATTGTTTTTATGTATCTACAGTTCTCACGTGTTCAATACCACGATTATTATACAACAAGTTTTACCATTCTAACAGAATAGTCTAAAATAATTCAAGAACTTTGAAATTTTGTGACCATACTTGCAGGTTTATTTTATGAGGTCCGAAGCTTACTGCTTAAGGAGTGTAAATTTCCCCCATGCATAAATAAATCACTTTTACAATAATATGGACATAATTTCTTATAACATTTCCCCTAAGGGTAGGGTGAGATCATTTAAATTTTTTTAACTTTTAAATATGCTTTCTCAGTTCAGGTGATTAATGTTGCTGAAATGCCTCTTTTTTATGAAAAAATATAAGTTCATGGATTCATTGTGTAAGTTGAATATTATGCTAGAACTGCACATTGTTGTTGCTTCAAAGAATTTTATGTTGGCTATAAGAAGTTGTGTGAAGTGTACTCTAGTGAACCCAATACAATCACGCCATCTTCATCCCATTTTTGTATTTCAGTACATGTATCTTTATCATGTTTCCAAGTTAAAAACAATAAATTAGTTGTTTTTCAAATAATTATTCTGTTTTGACTTGTCTTGGTAAGAAATTCAAAATTGTATTATATAAATATTGCATGTAGTTGACTGTTACATTGAAAATTTTCACCCCAAGAAAACCATTGTCAACCTAGGTGCAGCCGAGGTTGACAATGGTTTTCGAGGGATGAAAAGTTTCAGTGTTACACTCAACTAATATTTATGATATTATAACTACTGAATGTTTTATACATATATATATATAAATATATATAGAACTGTGTGCGCATAAATTCTGTGCAGTCACTATTTTTTGGAATATCACCTGTCGTCAAGCACTGTTGACTGTTGCTTCGCTGGAGAGCGTGGCTTCATTATTCAGCGGGTAATAGTGTTTTTTTAACAAATGTTTTTCGACCAATCAGATTCAACTCATTTACATGAAAGTATAATATGAATAAATAATTCATTTTGATGGAACTAACAAGAATGTTCACACAATGTGTAAGCTACACTTCTTAATTCTAAATAAACTGATGCAGCATCTCCCCTGCAACTCATTTCAGATATAACCATATGATGGTGAAAGGTATCTACTCTGGACCCAGGGTAATATGTATTTTATACTTTTGACCAAAAATGAGTGATAACAGTCAATGTACCTCCCCTTTCTGTCAATGACCCTGCTGATTAAGAACTGCAGGCTACATTAGGGCATATTATAAAACTAGAATATGTCCATAGGACATGTATGCCACACCAAGTGTATATTAATAATGCAACATGGATTTTGTATAAGTGTATGAAGTTTGATAAAAATATTTTGAACAGTTGAAATTGAAATCTCAAAAACTGGATATAAATGATAAATTGTCACCAAATAATGTACAAGTGCATGCTTACATAAAAATATCTTAAGTGGTTTAGAAAGTGCAAGGTCAAAAGTTTTTGATGCAGTTGAATATCTCCCACTGATACATATCAGCATATTATATTTAATAAAAATATCTTGAATGGTTTATTTAAAACTGAGCTAAACACTAATTTAAGAAATGAGAGGTCAAAGGAAAGGCAGAGGTCAAAAGTATATGCAGGTGAAAAGAATGATCAGCCTCTACATACAATGTATGAACTATTTCTAAAGCAAGGTAAGTTATTAACGAAGAAGCAGCAGTCAGCAGACTCGTTTAAAGTCATCATTTCGTAAGTTCTATGGTAGATACAATGACCTTGTCAGCAAATACAATTTATCATTAAGTCAAATGTTGACTGATGTTTTTAATACTAATTATTAGTTCATTATTTACACACTGGATAGTCAATGGATATTCCGGATCATGACTAGGAGCACATGGCGTGTGTGACCGGTGGGCATGGGATGATCACTCCTCCATGGTACCTGATCCCAACTCTGATAGTTAAGAGGTCCTTGCATTGTTTGCTCTGCTCCAATGTTTATGGACTTTTGAGCCAGGCATGGGCACGATTACTGAAAAATGTAATCGCTTAATAATCGATTATTACTGAGAGTGCAAGGATGTGTCAATCAAACCCACCCAAAAGTTTCAATAACTTTAAGATGAAATAAAAATTTTAATATATTTTTGTGTGAAATGCTATTAAAATGTATAAATCGTGATATTGTACAGAAAATATTAACTTAAAATCTGTGTCCATGCACCTTTAATAGTCTCAGATTTTTTTTTCAAAAATGTTATTACGCTCTACTTCCTTATAACTTTTGATTGAGAAGCGATAGGATTTTCATACTTGACTTGTGCATTACTTTTGATAAGATATTTCCAAGCAAGCTTTCTTACCACTTTACTCTCATGTGTGACCGAATTTTTCAAAATTCAACTTTGCTGCTAACTTTTGAATGACATTTGATACGGCTTTCATATTTTATATGCCATAAATAATGACATCTCACCCACAAACTCGCCGAAAGCCGGGGAGTACAATTCTATGAATTTGCTTGTTATTACATAAATAATGCCTCAGAAAAAATAAGATCGTTGTCATATTTTTGTATTTTAATAGTTGTGTGCGCGTGTGTTTTGTTTTATTTGTTTTTAGCTCACCTGAGCTGAAAGCTCAAGTAGTGTAGTGTAGATTCAAGTTTGTTCAAATCATGACCCCCTGGGGTAGGGCGGGGCCAAAATGGCCGACCAAAGTTTTACATAGAAATATATAGGAAAATTCTTTAAAAATCTTCTTCTCAAGAATGACAAAGCCATAATTCATCATATTTATATGGAA
>PRKT01000419.1:76036-88822 GCA_003671525.1 Saccostrea glomerata
CCCCCCCCCCAGAGTGTGCATCATTTCAATAACAAACATAGGTGATAACCACTATTGAAATATGACCACTATTGAAATGTTTATTTCAATAGTAGTAGAAATTGCATTTCAATATAATAACCATAGGTTTCAACCACTATTGAAATACGAGCACTACTGAAATAATTATTTAATAGTTGGCGAGAGTACATTCAATATGGTAACCATAGGTTTCAATCACTATTGAAATACTACCAGTATTGACAGAAAAGTTTCACCGCGTCAGCAACTTTTGAAATAATTATTGGATTCATTGTTCAGTACACTATTGGAATCAATAATTTAATTCTTTATTTCAAAAGTGAACATTATTTCAATAGTGGTTGCAACATATGTTTTTATTGAAATGAATCTCACCCACTATTGAAATAATTATTCAAATAGTAGTAAAAGTATTTAAATAGTAGTCGTATTTCAATAGTGGTTATTACCTATGTTTGTTATTGAAATGCACTCTCAACCACTATTGATTTAATTATTTCAATAGTGGTCTTATTTCAATAGGGGTTATTACCTATGTTTGTTATTGAAATGCACTTTTAACCACTATTGATATAGTTATTTCAATAGTGGTTGTATTTCAATAGTGGTTGCAACAGGGCTATATAGATCATGCAGTGAACGTGTATTATTTCTTTGAAAATCCTCTGCTCTACTCCTGGGTAATAGTCATGATGAGCAATAGTGACTTTGTCAAATTTATGAAATTCATGGCGCCTGGATCATTGGGTCTGGTGTAAGGGGAGGGGGCTCTATTGATTATATAGTGAAAATACATTAATTCTTTGAAATTCTTCTCCTCTAACTTAATAAACTAACTAAGTATATATATTTTTTTACAACTTTATTCTTTATCAACCTTAAACAAGTATATACTGACTAAACGTCAGAAATACTCAAGCTGTAGAAAGTCTATTAGGAAATGTCATTAATATCCTTAAGTGGTATAAGATTAGGGCTATTGAGTTCAATCTTCTGTTGAATAAACTACATGTACATGAAATAAAATTCATGTATTGAATTTAATTAGAAGAAATATAATTAATACTACTACTTTTTAAGATGAATTTAAGTGACACACTCTCAGGAATATTTTATCATAGTTACGCTGCCGTTTCTTAATTTAATGATTTTTTTTATGTAGACATTTAGTATACATCAAACTATATACGTTTTTTGTATTTCTTGCTTAATGACGTACATCACATTCAATATATACATCAATCTAAATAGCTTGCTACACGCCTGTAGAAAAGTTTTTCAAAGTGGAAAGGGTGGGGTTCCGGGCTCCAAAAAATCCACGCGACTACGGTTCATCTATCGTTGCAAACCACGGCCAAAATGTACGATCCTCTCCTACTCCGGACCGTGGCTTGAGACGATGGGAATCATCTTGCTGAGCTGCATGTCAATACATAAATCCGTACGAATCCAAAAGAAGTTATTATAAAATAGGTTCCGTTACCAAAGCCTACGAGAAAACGAGAATTTAACATTGATTTTGTTCTATTATTTTAATGTCACTCAAAGTACACATCATTTGCAGGCCCGTGAAAAGCAATTTCAGTTGAGGGTACAGCCATACATTTTCTGGCCATGTATTGTAGAATTTGCAAACGATGGGATAACTTGCGTCACCTTTCAGAGTTTGCAGTGGATACGTCCAATGATGCTATTCTCGGCGACAGTAAAAAGTTACCCGAGATTCCAGCGCGAAATCTCTGTATAGATACTGTTGTGGCTGCGGAGCTCCGCTCATTGTTCATTCGCCATAAAATAGAATCCGATATTAAACACTTGATATCTTTGAATATACAGACGTTTTCAAGATAAGTTTCATTTTTGTTTCTAGAAAAAAAAAATTTCTACAAAAATAATTTATTTTTGTGTTTTTAAACTGAGTTAATCGATGACCTAGCATCGTTTTAGATAACTCAACAACAATCAATCCCCTCTAGGGCTTGAGTAAAAATAGCTGCAGAACTGTAGCTCTCTGCTTGAGAAAATTAGGACAGATAAAGCAGAGAGCTACAGATCCAAGCGTTGTTAAAACCTTCGATTTACGCCGACGATTTTTTGTCGCTACTTTAGGTATCTATTTCGTGTAGTTTAAGCTATCTCTGGCTTTTAGAATGGTATCCTTTAATAATTCATATATTCAACTCTTATATTTGATACTTTGTTTACCTTTTAACGGTCCGAAACAGTCCAGTATAAAGTTTTGTAATGTCGGTTTAAAACAGTTCCATTTCGACGTCCGTAACCACAAACAGCCATTTGTGAGCGTTGAGAGGTAAGTAAATGACCAGGAATTGAAGTTGAATGTATGATTAATTATTAAATACCATTTATAATCATTTTCAAAGCTGGGGAAAGTATTCAAAGTATCAAATAGTCAAATACACGAAAAATACTTAAAGTGAGCGACAAAAAATCGTCGGCGTAAATCGAAGGTTTTTACAACGCTTGGATCTGTAGCTCTCTGCTTTATCTGTCCGAATTTTCTCAAGCAGAGAGCTACAGTTCTGCAGCTAGAGTAAAAATTGAGATAAATCCATTATTTTCTTTAAATGATAAAAGCTCAGTCTACCGAGTTTTGGGACAATCCTCTTTTAATTCTCTCTGGTTTAAGCTAATTTTTTGCTTTTTACATTATGTATCTTCTCAACTACATTATATCTTATTTATAACCAAAAGTAGGATTAGTAGGAGGGTTAAAGTTAGCTGCAGAACTGTAGCTCTCTGCTTGAGCAAATATAAGAGTTGAATATATGAATTATTAAAGGATACCATTCTAAAAGCCAGAGATAGCTTAAACTACACGAAATAAATACCTAAAGTAGCGACAAAAAATCGTCGGCGTAAATCGAAGTATTTTACAACGCTTGGATCTGTTGCTCTCTGCTTTATCTGTCCGAATTTTCTCAAGCAGAGAGCTACAGTTCCGCAGCTAGGTTAAAGTCAAAGTAGAAAAAAATATGATATAGATAAAAACTAGAAATCATGTCCATAGGACATGAATGCCCCGCCAAGAATATATTAGTAAAGCAACATGAAAATTTGTATGTGTATAAAATTTGATCAGTTTGGTTCAGGTAGGGGTTACAGTTTATAGGGAATAAATCTATAGATGCATCATCCATGCAAGTTTGGTTCAGGTAGGGCTTATAGATACTTGGGAATGAAAATATAGGTCAGATCCAGCATTCGAAGCAAGTCTGGTAGTGTCCACCTCTAGATGCATCATCCATGCAAGTTTGATTCAGGTACGGCTTATAGTTACCAGGGAACAAAAACGTAGGTCAGATCCAGCATCCCAAGCAAGCCTGGTAGTGTCCATCCCTAAATGCATCATCCATGCAAGTTTGGTTCAAGCAGGGCTTATAGTTACTTGGGAATATTTACATTTGCTAATGTCTTTCCTTATATGACAATATAAATTAAATTGACATTCAATTTTCAATGACATGCAGTTGGGCAAACCGCATGAGACTATTAGAAAGTCTTGATTGTGACGTCATATGACGCCGTAGTTCCGTTATGTTGCATTTCTATAACAATGTCCAAATAGTACCTATTTTTCCTTGTAACACGAATAAAAGTAAAATATAAATATAAGAAATAAAATATCATTTTTTAGAGTTTCATTGGGATGTGACATGATGTCGGTATGTGATCAAATCTACTATAACGCCCTTCGGGC
This sequence comes from Saccostrea glomerata, assembly GCA_003671525.1. Taxonomy (NCBI): domain Eukaryota; kingdom Metazoa; phylum Mollusca; class Bivalvia; order Ostreida; family Ostreidae; genus Saccostrea; species Saccostrea glomerata. The sequence continues at coordinate 79,779 of PRKT01000419.1, forward strand.
GTTACAGAATTTGATCACGTGACCGACTTTATGTCACATCCAAATGAAACTCTAAAAATGATATCTTATTTCTTAAATGAAAATATAGGTCAGATCCAGCATCCGAAGCGAGTCTGGTAGTGTCCATCCCTAGATGAATCATCCATGCAAGTTTGGTTCAGGCAAGGCTTATAGTTACTTGGGAATGGACCTGCTCCAAAAACTTTAACCTGGTCACTCATCTAGAAAATGTAGGTCAGATCCAGCATTCGAAGCAAGTCTGGTAGTGTCCATCCCTAGATGCATCATCCATGAAAGTTTGGTTTGGGTTGGGCTTATAGTTCCTTGCAAATGGACCTGCTCCAAAAACTTTAACCTGGTCACTCATCTGGAAAATGTAGGTCAGATCCAGCATCCGAAGCAAGTCTGGTAGTGTCCATCCTTAGATGCATCATCCAAGCAAGTTTGTTCCAAGTAGGGCTTATAGTTCCTTGGAAATGGACCTGCTCCAAAAACTTTAACCTGGTCATTCATCTGGAAAATGTAGGTCAGATCCAGCATCCGAAGCAAGTCTGGTAGTGTTCATCCCTAGATGCATCATCCGTGCAAGTTTGTATCAACAGGTGAAGTTTGATAACACCATCGTGAATGGTATGTTTAAAACTGAGCTACACACTAATTCAAGAAAAGTGAGGTCAAGGTCAAAGGAAAGGTCAAGGTAAAAAAATGTTGATGCAGTTGCATAGCTCTCATCAATATCTATCAGCATATGAAGTTTGATGAAAATATCTTGGATAGTTTCTTTGAAACTAAGCTTTGAACAGAGCTAAACGCAAAGTGTGACGGAAGGACGGAAGACGGACACACGGAACACTATATGCCCCGGCAATATTCATGGCGGGGCATAAAAAGTTTCTGAACTTGTGTTTGATTCTTTTGACTCTTTGTCAATAAAATAAGTCCAATTCAAATATGAATCGTATATGTGTCTTACCTTCATTCAAATGTCTGTAATAGATATAAGCTGCTAGGAGACAGTAGAAGCAAAGGGATGTAAAGGAGATGCACCAGATTAAGCGAGGGAAGAATGCAAAAACATCCACAACCATTTACACGTCATTTCCTACCCAAATGCCGGACTTTGAACACTTTAAGGTCCTCACAGAGGTTTAAAAACCAAAATAAATTAATACGAAAGGAACACTTTTCAATTATTTTTTTTAAATTTCAGATATGGTAATTATGGTATCGATCTAAAAATAAAAAATAAAAGTTGCAAGTCATAGGCCTAAACCATAAAAGAATATTTTTAAGTAAATATGCAATTATTAACCTAGAGTCAGTTTAAATTTTGTAGTCCATTAAATATGCCATATGGTCGTAAGTGATAGACAAAGAATTCCAGTCCGTACATTTTACGAGGACCGACGTAGTGGAAAGAAATAGCATAATCGCTGATACTATCTAGCCCCTGGAAATATAATAATAAAATAATAATAATGATAAATATAATAGATAAATAAATAAAATATCAACTAATTAGATATAAAGGGTTCCAAGATGCTATGAATGAACACAGGTTAACATATATAAGGAGCACAGAACACGATACAAAATGAAGAACTTTGACTTTAAAAAAAATGAAGAAAAAAATCAAGGTATAAAACCAAAATTCATATGTTTACTAAATAGAAACTATTACAAATTTCGTTATGCTCATTTTGTCAAATGAAAAGAAAATATTGTATGTAGTAAAAATAATATGCATGTTATTAAAATATAGAAACTTAATTTGTGCTTCGAATATTAAAGCCGAACACGGCTCGTAAAAAGGAATACGCCATTTTCAATATTACTATAGATCTACAATATCAGCACCCGTGTAAACTTTTTACACTGGAACCACTTGACTGCTTTAATGGTGTGTCCCCATGTGAAATACAAGTAAGAAAAAGTTAAGAAGTACTAAAGAGAAATGGGAATTATAGTATTTATGAATATTATTATTTTATAATTTTTAGATTGAATTTACAGTTAATGGGAATTTATGAATACAGTGAATGAAATAAAACATGTAATACCAAGTTTCTTTAAAAAAAAAACCTTTATTATATAAATATTGCATGTAGTTAATTGTTACATTGTAACATTGAAAATTTTCACCACTCGAAAACCATTGTCAACCTCGGCTGCGCCTCGGTTGACAATGGTTTTCTTGGGGTGAAAATTTTCAATGTTACACTCAACTTCATGCAATTTTATCATATTATACTGAATGTTTTATACAAATACATATAACAATGAACCGTGCGCGCATAAATTCTGCGCAGTCGCTATTTTTTGGAATATCACCCGTCGTCAAGCAATGTTGACTGTTGCTACGCTGGAGGGTGTGGCTGCATTATTCAGCGGGTAATAGTGTTTTTGAACAAGTGTTTCTAGACCAATCAGATTCAACTAATTTACATGAAAGTATATTATACTAAATATTAAATCTTTATCACCTTAATTCATCTTAGAACTTACTAAGGCGAAATTGGAATGCTAAATTTTACAGTTAAGGCGAGGTGGGAACACACCGCTTTAATTGTCGCGGATATTGGCGTGGAATATGGGCAACACGTGTTCGTTCTGGTTATCTTGCTTTACCTGTATTTACATTTTATTGCAGTTACGTGTATTTGTGTTGTTTGTATACTGTTTTGACCTTTGTTGTAATTTTCTTTGGCATCTTACTCTCCTGCATTAGAAGAAGCACAGTTATTTTTTTAAATTGTCGCCAGGGATTTCCATGTGTATTTTCATAAATGTTTAAAAATGCATTGAAGTACCTTTAGCAGTTTTAATTTTATGGCGCTTGTCCACGAACTTTTTTAAAACTCCTCGTAGCATATCTCGTAGTTTATAAAGGGCAAGAACATTCTGATGTAAATTTGTTTATGTATAATTAACCTACAATTCTGAATAACTTTGTAAATCAATCTTACTCCCTGTGTAGGAATTGTGATGTTGTCCCATCTACCCCGGGCACTGATTTAAACAAACTGAAAAATGGGCATTATTTAGTCTTGTCCTTGCTGTTCATAAAAGGAAGATTTTAACGATTTTGTTCGTCTATATTTTATCATGTATTTTATTTTATTTAATATTATTATGGTCTCATTTATCCCTGCAACCAATGATTCAAACAAACTTCAATATTTTTAACGTGTATTTTTTCACTTTTAATAAACGGAAGATAATTACCTTTCTGGCCCCGTTGGCGTCATACTTATAGTACCAATTAGGATATCCTCCGTTAAGATGGGTTTCTGGGTCGAAGCAATGAAATCGGCTCCTTCCAAGAGCGTCGGTAGAATTTGCTGTTTTAACTCCCAGGTTTTGCATGCATTTGCCCAGCTCGGCGTCTTCCGCTCCGCCATCTTGTCTACAAAACTTTGGATCTTGACCGGTTGTTCCTAATCTTCTTAATGTCTCCTTGCTGAGAATATACCCTGCGCCTCCACTGTAATACCCCTGTCGAACTATCGTTCTAAAATGATGTCCAAAATAAACAGGTTCCATTTTGTCACGTGATGAAAGAAAATATCGGAGATTTTCCATAATAAAATATGTGTCATCATCCGCTTTCATAAACCAATCGGCTTCATCATAAAAGTGGTCAAAGACATATTTGAATGCTCGCATCGTTTTTCCCGTCAGATGTTCACGGCCCTCTGATATATTAAGTCCAATCGTGGGAAAAGTGTTATTTGTAACAGAGCTGAAGAATATCAGCTTGGTACATCGTTTGCCCCAGGTTTTCTTCACATGTATTGCTTTCTTTTCAAGATTTTGTGGCCCTGTCATTATCCAACACAAGACCCGAATTTGTTCAGCCAATTTCCTAGCTACATTGTCATTATCTGAATAAAAGAAAATAATATTTCCCCCAATTTTTCAGGCAAATCTCTTCAATTGTTTGAAATGGGCAATACAATTATACTAAAATTTAAATGTGCCCTCATTTTGCAGTATTTCTATTAGCTTGAACAACATGTACTGGCTAAATTCAAAATACCTGAATTTCTTTAAATATAATGCATCCAAAGTTTCTAGTAGGAAGCTGGCTTTCAATTGTACGGAATGGAGAGATAGAAGGATATATATTGACTCATTTAAGAATGACGTTTACTCAAATAGAGAAAGGGTTAATGGTACATTGTACAAGCTACAAAATGTTAAATCAAAAATTGTTTGAAACAGACAAAATGACCAATTCATATAAAAACATCAATATCAAAATCTTTTTTTTATTCTTAAAATATATACATGTATTTTGTAAGATTGTTAATCTTAAAAAAAATAAGTTTCTTTGTTGTTGTTTTTCATTAATTGGTGCCTATATTATATTTGTAAGAACTTATGTATTACAGGGTAAAACCTTATGCTCCTTCTTTTTTATGACGAAGGCATAAAATCAAAAAATGATTGATAAATAGAAATGCTAGTGCTCTCAATGCAATTGTTACATGTAAATTTCATTTAGTAATTTAAAAATCGACACATTTTTGGTTTCAGGAATCAAAATGGAAATAATTTTACATACATGATTTTATACAGATAATTTTAAAAATTCGATATAAAAACTCCCCCATCCGTGGAAATGTAGCAGAACCATTTAATTGCAAGAATACATCGAGCATCTAGCTTTAAAAAAATGAAATTCAATGCCCTTTTATAGTCCAGGATTCAAATTCTAGGCCAAGGAACTGCTAGAGATATATATAAACATTTTAATCCTTGGCCTAGAATGTTTGTCTGTCGTGCTAATATATACTTCAGTAATATATATGCTAATGATTGCTATTAATTAACTATTTTGCTTGGAATTCTAGAGTTAGAAAAGTATTGCAAAGAACAAGATCATCCATATCCCCATTCTAAGTACTGTTTAAGTGTAATATATGTATTGTCTTACATTTTTCTATGTCTATGGCTTGAATCTTTTTTTATTGTATCTTGAAGAGCCTGCGACTTTGTTTTCACTTTCCATAAGATAATTCAGAATCAAACAGTATATTTGATCTGAAGAATCATGCTTCAGATCAAATATACTGTTTGATTCTGAATTATCTTATGGAAAGTGAAAACAAAGTTTTAGAAGTAACCAGTATGGTTGTTATTGATACCTACATTAATTAAAATATTAATGATAACAAAATCAAAGATGACAATTTAAAGGAATTTGTCTTTACAAGTAAACAGTCACTCTTCTCTGATGGATAGATCCCTTGCAGCACTAGCTATACAGTGTAGTTAGCTTATTAGTTCAGTCGGTTTTCAATTCGAGGGTTGTAGGTTCAAACTAGTGTGTGGACTTTCCCTATTATCTTTTTGATCATTTTGACATTTCAGTAATTGTGCTTGATACTAACCAAGATGCTTGTGTTCATCATCAAAATTCACCCCTCTGATGGCCTCTTGAGAGACCCGCTTGTCCATATCCTCATGCATTTCGTCGTATGATTTGGCCACTTCCTGTAATGACCTTGAGGAGAGGTAGCTATCGAATTTTTCTGCTGCATACTTCCGGGTCACAATAAGGGGTGTTTGAAGTGAGGAAAAACTAGCGATGATAAATGAAATTACCAGGCCGACCGACAAACCAAAACAGAAATTAAGATGGGACGCGTGAAAACATCCAAGTGCTGAAAAAAAGCAAAGACAATATTAAATTGAGAGTTTTCTCCCATTGAAGTTTCAAGTGTCTATATGTAAATTGACAAACACATTATTTTTTATTTGTCAATGTGGTCAGTCAATCTAGGAATACATGTAATGAATGTCTTTTTTTAATTTTGAATATTGTAAAGTATATTGTACTTTAAAGCATTTGTTATTTTGATCCAGAGATATGGTAACCGGCTTTTCCCCCTGTCCCGCATTGGGATTCGAACCGACGACTTAAGGATCAACCCCTTACTTTGTGACTCTAGAGGTTACACTCTAACCAATCTAATTCCAATAGAGAGAGTTTTTTAGCACGATATATTCCCTGTTCGTTACCATACTGGAGGCCAATAAGCCCCGATTCCTTCCTTAACTGGCCATGCTTGAAATTGTGATTATAACAGTTTTTCTTTCGAATTTATTATTTATTTCATAATTTAAAAAATAAAGATTTTTGCCCTTATATTTCTGCCATGAACATGTTTAAAATATGTTTCTTAATAAGACCTAATACTCAGGCCTCCCGTCACAAAGCAAACGTCAGCTAGTTTGTACGTCAGTCTGGACAACTGAACATACGAAACAAGGTTTTTTTCTGTGAATGCGCTACCGTGAATTTTGCATATGAGTATGCGTATCAACTAGTTCTGAGTCTCAAGAATGTAAGCTATCCTGTGTAACATTTACAAATCAAGTCGATACTACGCAGTTTTATATTCAAGATTCAGTGTATCTTTACTTTATCACTTTCATGCCATAAATTGATCATGTGATATTCTTTAATTGCCAAGTGTCTCACAAGCCAAAACTATAATCATTACCAAAATAGTTAAAGAATTTGAAATCCATTTTAGAGGATTCTGGTTATAGTAATATTTGGAGTCAGAATCAATTATCTAACAGAGCTTGGCTTATTAAAAGTTATAAACTACTAATTGAAAAGGGAAGATGGGAAGGTACTGAAAGAGTTAATGAAATATGTTTTTTATGTTAAAATGACGTTGGTGACAAATTTCATTATATTTTATGCTGTGATAAGTTGAAAGATGAAAGAAAATGGTATATTCCAAATTATTATGTTTCAAGACCAAATGTTATCAAGTTTAATGATCTGTTTTCTTCTAAAAATGTTAAGCGTTTAAGTAAACTTTGTTCATTAATAAAAATTGTAAACGAGAGAATCATACCTCCAGGTTAATAACATCTATATTTACAATTGATATTATATGGAAATATGATGCGATTATAACCACAATTTATATACATATATATATTACATGTTCTGCTCACGCATTTTGTTTATATGTTATATATTCTGCTCACGCATGTATATATGTTGTTATGATATGTTGCATTAATCTCTATGTTGTTTAATAACAACCAAAGAGATATTAATAAACTGGTAAATCAAAATCCTTTGGGTTTACTGTAATCTTACCTATTGATCAAATTCAAACATTTTCATTTCATTGTGTTTTGCCACTTTTGTATGTTTTTCTTTCAATACATGAAATTCTAATGGGATGTTATACATTTATGGGAACCCCAATTTTTACTGGTATGTTTATACCCAGTTGTTAAGAAAGCAAGTCATTTTCAAATTTTACTACTTATTAATCATATAAACTACGTCGAGGGTTTACAAATTCCTAGGGTCATAAAATATGCATAAACCGAAAAACAAATTAAAGAACTGGCAAGTAAGAGAATCATATGTCATATAAAGGGTTCAGAACACTTAGTACTCGTTAATAACTCCTATCACTTTATGCCACTTAATTATTTAGTTATTCATAGTAATTTCCATGACACTTGTCAATTATTCACAATCTTTGAAAAAGTGCATTTCTTGAAATAGAACCATTTCCAGGTAAGCTTGGACTTTCGGTAAGACGAGGCATTAATATTCTCGGCGCTATGTAATTAGCGTCTGTCAAATGGCGAATAGATTCTCACTGGTTAAGAAATTAATAACATCAGGAACTTTAAATTATTGTTGATAACGACGAGACGACTTAAGCTCCACCTCTTTGCCGGATAAGACAATGTTATTGAATTCACTAATTGGCATTTGCCCTAATTTCTATCCCATGTATATTTCAACAGTGAAGGAAAGCTATGTAAATTTAAGAAACTAATTATGTAACGTCGAGAATGTCACGCCTTACTGAAAGTCCAAGCTAAACTGGAAATGGTTTAAAATTTAATACTCAAAAGTACAGGTATCTGGTTACCAGCATTGCCCGACATTTAATCGCACAGATTGGGCAAGAAAAACAGATTAAGCAAAATTAAATACAGAATCACTAAATATGCAAATTAATTTCTTTACAATAATTGGCACTTTGCCTCTATTAAATTTACTGGGATAGGCCAAAAGTGGGATTGATTTGGTCAAATATTTTAAATACACACTCTTAAAAATTTTGACTTCTGGAAGTAGGCCTTTCTGTGGTTATAGTAAGCACTCCCTCCTGATCGCCTGAAAAAATAAAAGATGGTCGCGATTGCTCCCACTTCCTCAACCTCTACCTTTTGATATACATAACATAATTAATTCATGTCGCTCCATGTGTAGCTCTATAGGTGTTTATAGAAACAAACATTTATAGCTATATTCACAAAGCTTTCTGGAAAGTTGTTTTTACTGTTCGTCTTGCGGTACACCAATGCAACTTGAGGAGCACGTTTATTCAGTTGGTCAGCGGGACAACTTCTCAACGGTTACTTTTATGTTCCTACTCTATATGAATGGACAGGCGAATGCGGTCAAAAATGTCAAAGAATGATTTATGACTTGTCCAATAAAACTAATATATATATGCATTGCTTTTCAAACACACCTTTGTTCTATCAATTTTGACCCCCTGTTTCAGTTTTAAAAACTTTAAGATTTAAAACTAATAACAATGCTGTACCAAATTTTTGTTTAATACTCACAATAATATTGCCTCTTAGGGTTCGAAAGTAAGAAGAAAGTAACTGTAAAATTAGAAGTTACTTAGCAACACTTTTTAAGGCTAGCTTTCTCTTAGCTTTATTCAAACACGTTATCCTACAACAAATAGAAGACAAGCTTTCTCTTAGCTGTGTTCAAACATGTTAATGAAGAAAATAATAGTGTGTTCTCTTTAAAGTGAAAATCAGGCACGCAGTCAAGGTGGGGGGGGGATGGCTGCCCCTCTCCCCCCCACCACCACTTTTTCTTTTCCACACATAACTTTTACTATTGAAAAATGAACGGGGTACATGTAGTTGCCTCCCCCCCCCTCCATATATTGCTGCATTATTCCAATAAAGGATAAATTAGTAATGTATGAAAAATATTGGTAGTTTAAGACCCCCCCCCCCCC
>PRKT01000419.1:89047-110991 GCA_003671525.1 Saccostrea glomerata
ACCCCCCCCCCCCCCCACCACCACCACCACCACCAAATAGGAATTTCGTGTTTAGACAAATTTCCTTTATTATTAATTTTGTTTTTGTGTTGTGCTTGTAACGTAAATCCCCATTAAAACAATGCCACGTCACTGAAATTAAAACTTTTGTTCATATATTTAGCATAATTCTTCGCACGAAAGCTTTAATATTGAGAAGGTTGTCTTACATTCATTAATATCACTTCTTAGATGTAGATGAAATTCATTAACTTTTCAAAAGAAGATAATGTACATTAAGTAATCTAAATAAATTCTTCTTTCTCCTTGTTATACATTTTGACAGCCTGGAATAGATTAAGTGTTTACATAGTCATCTCTTTATAATTACGGTTTTGAGTAATTTAATATTTAATACACTTGTATACAGGAAGCAATTTTTTTGCTCTCTCTCTCTCTTTCTGAGCGTTAAAGTACATTAGAACTTGAAAATTATGAAGAATCATTTTATGAATATGAATGATTATAGAAGTTTCTTTTATATATAATAAGATTAAACATGTATTCAATTCAATTAACAGAGGCTATTCTGATGTTAAAGTGCCAATTGTCGGTTAATATGAAACTTAAAAACTATTTTTAAAAATCAGTAATTTATTGTTTTATCATAGAGTCCAGCTTTTAACGTAGGTCGTTGGTTTGCAGGACTTTTTTAAAGTGTCCGAAAATACACCATGAAAATTAGTTATACTGAATCCTCAAACGACAGTCTACGTATACCTTTACGTATTGGTTTAAGGGTACTTACCACAAACAAAAATTTGATGCATGGATTGATATATATTTTTTGACTGATTTTGATTAAAATGATATAAATAATAAATCCCTGAAATATAAAGAAATCCTAGGATTTCCTTGGTGCTTAGATATAAGACTTTGTTTTGCTTTCTACATAATTCAATACAAAATTTTGCACAATTTTTTATCCTTATGACAAAATCTTATTAAATCATCCCACTTTACTTGGCAAACATTATTCAGGTTACAATTTAAATGTAAATCTATAAGAAATATTGCTGATTTCTGAAAAAAAAGTTTGTGTTATTTATCCTTAAAAACATTGAAGACTGCAAATCTGTCGCAGATATGCTAGGAATTTTCAGCTTACAAAATTGTTTTACATAAGTCGTTTATTTTGGGGTTTGTTTTTTTTACTCTAGATTTCCACCAATCATCCTCCGAAACGACCGAAAGGTAATGCTGATTCTACCGTTGTATTATATATTGATATTGCTATTCAATGTGCCAAGCAGATCACTGATGCTCATACATACCACTCACACCCCAAGTTAATGTCGCTTCTAAGCCAGTTTATATAATATAAAGAATTGAAAACCATCTGTATGTGTAATTAAAGATGTACACTTACGATATCATGACATATTGAATGAAAACAGAATTATTTTCCATTAATTGTTTTGGCAATCAATTTTTGAGATGGACGAAGGGTCGAAGACATCGCCTCTACTCAATATTTTTAGTACTTCAATTGGAAATTATATACCATAAAACTGAGTGGGCACGAACAAATCAATTTTATCATAAAACCTAATATTACATGCAGTACATGAATTTACACAATAGAGGTTAATGGAAAAGTTACAAGATAGATAATACCCTAGCTAGTTCTAGTCAATTTCAGTGCTGTGAGGCAACAACAGGATGCACTTTCGTTACATTTTGATTGTTAATGGTGAACTTTTACAAACTGGTTTGTCAGCCAGAGATTCGCTAAAACAGTAAAAGACGGTTATTTACTACATACCTCGACCCTCCATGTTCAATTTTTCTAAGCCTGGTGTATTTATAGATAAGACTCCCTCCACTTCATTACTGATAACAAACGGAGCAGGTGATTCAATACTTAACGAGGGCGGATCCAGCTCACTAACATAATCTTAATTAAAACCAATTCAAAGAACCAGGAAAAGTTTGAACGACTTCCTAGTCCAAAGTAATAACCGTTAGATTCAGACATAGACGAGAACACGTGATTTATACATTCTCTTTATTGCTTGGAAAACACAGCTGGAGATGCCATAACTTTTATGCAATGTTTAATTGTAAACACATTCGTCTTGACACTGTTTTATTGAAGCATTTCAAATTTACTTAAATTCTTAAATATATCTACATATAATTTAGAAAAATATGTCCACAATTCCTTAAAAACAATTTTCACATATTTTTAAACTGTCCACAGTTAAAGGCATCCCCATTAATAGCGGTACATTGCATATATGTACACAAGAAAGTCATTAAAACTAAATAACTACTAGTATATATGACTGTGTAGAATATTCCTACCTCTGAATTTTCTCTTCATTTCGATCTGACAAATTTTGCTGGGTGCATCCTCAATACAATATTTATCCGATCATTAATGCTGTATTATATATGTAGGTAGAATATATTACTTACATTTTCTGCCAATGGCCAATTGATTATAATTATGTTAACAGAGTTTGTACGTATGTAAACAGGTGGAATGAAACGCTTATATTCATAAACTAACTAAAACACCCATAAAGGACATATCTTTGTAGGTTTACCTTTATACAACACGTCTCAGAGTACATATCTCTAAAAATTTATAGACAAAATTGAACATAAACAAGTGTGATATAATATTTTATTTAGCTACGCACCAAATCACATCAACTTTATGTTTAAACTTATGAAAATCAAAAATATTCATTTGCCACGAGAATATTTGAAATCTTTATTGAAAAAACATTAACAAATTGATGCTGAATCTGTCCACGTCTTTCAGAAAACAAGAGAACCATGGGCCACATCGCTCACCTAAGTAGCTTGGATGATGCAGTTCTTTACCAGATTTTCCCTCTTGCTACCCCCTCCCCTTATATGCTTTTAATACTTTAGAATCTACACTACCCGAGGATGATTCTACATAAGTTTCAGCTTTACTGGCCCAGAGGTTCTTGAGAAGATTTTTAAAGATTTGTTCTTTACATTTCTATGTAAAACTTGGATTCCCTATTGTGGCCCCGCCATACCCCCAGGGGTCATGATTTTAACAATTTAATATCTACACTACCCAAGGAGGATGCTTCCACATAAGTTTCAGCTTTCCTGGCCCAGTGGTTCATGAGAAGAAGATTTTTAAAGATTTGTTTTATACATTTCTATGTAAAGCTTGGATTTCCCTATTGTGGCCCCGCCCTACCCCCGGGGGTCGTGATTTTAACAGTTTAATATTAACACTCCCAAAAATGCATCCACATAAGTTTCAGCTTTACTGGCCCAGTGGTTCTTGAGAAGATTTTTTAAAGATTTGTGCTATACATTTCTATGTAAAACTTGGATTCCCCATTGTGGCCCCGCCCTACCCCCGGGGGTCGTGATTTTAACAATTTTTTATCTACACTACCCAAAGATGTTTTTACATAAGTTTCAGCTTTCCTGCCCCAGTGGTTCTTGAGAAGAAGATTTTTTAATGACCCCACCCTCTTTTTTTTAAGGGATCTTGGCCCTTAATTTTAACAATTTAAACTCCCCTTTACCGAAGGATACTTTGTACCAAGTTTGGTTAAATTTGGTCCATTAGTTCTTGAGAAGAAGTCGAAAATGTGAAAAGTTTACAGACGGACGGACAGCTAGACGGACGGACGACGGACAAAATGTGATCAGAAAAGCTCACTTGAGCGGCTCAGGTGAGCTAAAAATCTCAATATATCTTTATTTTTTTATAATTCTCAAAATCTAAACTGTTATTATGCCATTTTTCTTTAAAACTATTTTAAAAGAATTATATCTAAAGTTAACAAAAACACAAACTTTACTAAGATTGCCTATATAAATTTAACAAAATATCCTTTTGAACATGTACTGTATACGCCCATTTTTGAAATATTTTTTTTTCAAAATTTGAAAAAAAGAATAATTTCAAAATAGATATAGGATCAAAATCAATAAAAATAGATATCAAGTAAGTTTGTTTTAAAAAAAATGAAAAAGCTTTAGGTCCATAAAAACAATTAAGAATTTTGTGTCTGTGTATGTACTAAATGACAAGTAGATCCTATGGACAGAGTGCAGAGTGTTTATCATAAATAATGTGTATTAAATGCTTTGCATGCACGATGACACTATACGAGGGGTGATCAAAAAGTTCGCAAACTAATTGAATAACTTCCATACAAGAAACAATATTTGGTTTTAATGTTGATTATATTTTAAATTAATCCTCTCCGATTTTAATGCACATCAACCACCGTTCTGCGCATGCGCAAATGACGTGATATTGGCGGTCACGTGACCCCCTCCGTACAACAAAAGTTGAAAGATTTTTCCGAGTTTTATATTTCTTTCCATGACGTGAGTTAATTTTTATGACAAGAACAGTTCATTTGTCAGAAATGGTCATATCTCGGCAACAGAATGGGTGGATAATAATATCCTTTCCAAAAATAAGCATGGCGACCATTAAAACACAAATCTTCTGTCTCAGGAGAGACCTTTATTCAAGGTGGATAGAGAATGGGTGCATCCTTTTTATCATATCTAATATGTTTAAAATCTAAAGTAAACGAAATCTTAGGTATTTAATACTTATATCATTGTTCAAATATTCAACTATTTTTCAAAGTGCTAATTGGAGGTCTTTAATAGCAAATTGCTTAATTAAAAATACATATCTTTTCAAACTTGCTTTCACTGGGCAAGATGACAAGTATCATTTTTTACCATCAGCCTTCCTTCACTAAAACGATTAATCCAATCATTAATTGAATTTATAGGAACTCAGTTGTCTCAATAAACTGTGTACAAATTATTATATGATACTGTAGAGGGATTTCTAAGATATACAATAAATTGTACAGTCGTTTGTTGAACGAGTTCGACTGAAACAACCATTTTTCGTCACAAGTGACCTAACTAGTGACGTCATTTTCACATTGTGACGTCACAAACAAGGAGAGAAACTTTATTCAGCATATGCTATTTATAGAACTTGTGTATGGCCATGTGTGTACCGAATTTCATTCTAATCTGAATTGTGGTTTTGTAGATATAGAGATAGTTTGCGAAATTTTTGATCACCCCTCGTATTTAACAGAAATATAGACTTGCAAAATTATTTTCAGTCATCCAAAAAGATTTTATTTCAATTTTATGTTGGTGTGTAAAATTAAAACCTGATCCGTAAAAGTATGGAACTTCCTAAATGGTATAATACGACGTAGGGATCAGATTCACACTTTGTTACTCTAGATCTCGAACCACTGTGCCACGCTAGCGTGTTAAAGTGGTTACAATCTTGACATATATTTATGATTTCGTGTTTCTCAAGTAAGCTATTCAAATGCAGAAAAAGACTCTTAAAAGACTTCAATAATTTTCTTCTTATGTTTAATCAGAATATTATAGGATATTTATTTCACTAAATAGAAGGGGAGGAGGGTTACAAGTTCATTCTGCATTTTCAACATGATCATAACAAAAATTTATCTATAATTTTAATTCCTAAAAATAACAATTAATGTTCTCTTAGGCGACTTTTTTTTTAGCCACTATGATAAGAATCGATACGATAAAAATCAATACATATGGTGAATTTTCTCCTTAATACTTAATAAACTGTAGTAATGGATCAAGTTTGAAAAAACAGGTACATGTTTGAAGGTCACGAACGAAGAGGTATTAAATATGTATTATTTAAGCATTGAATTCATATTTTTGGCTGTCTTCGGTCCTATAACACACCTGGCCGTGCCGACAAATTGAATACCGCGCGTTAGCGCGGTATGATAAATTTGTCGGCACGGCCAGGTGTGTTATAAGACCGAAGACAGCCAAAAATATGAATTCAATGCTTATATTTACATTCTCTAATTTTCCCTCTTCATAATTGCTTTTTTCGTTAACATTTAATGTGTATTTAGCGCCCTTCAAAACTATCTTGGTTAATAGACGTAAGAGCCGTTTGTGACGTCAGATGACGTTAAGTGACGTTGCAAAGTTAAATTACGCAAACAAACGTTGCGATAAAAAAAAGTGACAAATTAATTCTTAACGCACATTACGTTAATTTCTACGTTAATTTTTCAGGGCTGTAGTTTTTCATTAAATTGAAATAAAACATTTTACATTTTGGTGTTTCTAGAGTATTGAAAATGCATATAATTCCTACTGTGTATTCTAACGCGCGGTGACAAGGTTTCGCGTGTGTTATAGAAATTTGAACGTCGTGTATTTCTAATGGATTTGATAAGAAAAATTATACTGAATGTAAATATTATATCACTAATTTGATCCGAAGGGTCGTATCACGTCGAGTTGACAGGCGCGGATCATCAGATCTAACGAGACGCGAAGCGTCGAGTTTGATCTGATCCGCGCCTGTCAACAAGACGTGATACGGCTCTTCGGATCAAGTTACTGTTATAATGATAAATTTATTATATACCCCCTTATAACTAGCTAAATATATCAGAATAAAACTTTAGAGATCAATTGTATAATATTTATCCATAAAACAAAGCATAAAAACTATGGACTTTTTAACGCGCAAGAAAAATAACGTCATGTTTTTGCGTACTACGTCATCAATTTGAGAGAGTGGTGATATGGATTCAGAAAACCACAGTGTGGTGATCCGGAAAATCGGATCAAAGTCTGTAAAATTTACAGTAACAAAAACAAGGAAATTGATGGGTATATAATAAATATATATTATTATAACAGTTACTTGATCCGAAGAGTCGTATCACGTCGAGTTGACAGGCGCGGATCATCAGATCTAACGAGACGCGAAGCGTCGAGTTTGATCTGATGATCCGCGCCTGTCAACGAGACGTGATACGGCTCTTCGGATCAAGTTACTGTTATAATGATAAATTTATTATATACCCCCTTATAACTAGCTAAATACATCAGAATAAAACTTTAGAGATCAATTGTATAATATTTATCCATAAAACAAAGCATAAAAACTATGGACTTTTTAACGCGCAAGAAAAATAACGTCATGTTTTTGCGTACTACGTCATCAGTTTCAGAGAGTGGTGATATGGATTCAGAAAACCACAGTGTGGTGATCCGGAAAATCGGATCAAACTCTGTAAAATTTACAGTAACAAAAACAAGGAAATCGATGGGTATATAATAAATAATAATATCAGCTTACTGAATTATTGAAGTATAGTTCTTCTTATTTTTCAAACTCTATTAACATTTGCTCAAAATGTACACAAATCGTATATCTTGCAACTTTGGTTCCTAAAATTGACATTAAGAATCCAGGAATTATTACTCTCTCATCGGCATTGAACCCGTCTATCTGGTGCCAGAGATGCACCAGTAATGACTGAGTCTTAATTGTGATCCTTCACATAACATTGCAATTTATAGACTCAATCATTAATCATTACTAGTGCATCGTTCACATAACATTACGGTCCTTCGGATGAGACCGCATAAACCGAGGTCCCTTGTCGCAGTAGGTGCTAGCACGAAAAAGAACCCTCACTGCTCAAGGCCCTTAGTGCCGAGCTTAGAACAAAATTTTCAGCTCTCCATCGGCAGTGGTGGTGTCTCCATATGAGTGAAAAATTCTCGAGAGGGACGTTAAACAACATACAAACAATCACATAACATTATATTATACTTCCACTATTACCCGCTGAAAAATGAAACCATGCCCTTCAGCGTAGCAACAGTCAACAGTGCTTGACGACGGATGATATTTCAAAAAAATAGCGACTGCGCAGAATTTATGCGCGCACGGTTCACTGTTATATGTATTTGTATAAAAATTTTCACCCCTCGATAACCATTGTCAACCTCGGCTGAGCCTCGGTTAACAATGGTTTTCTTGGGGTGAAAATTTTCCATGTTACACTCAACTACATGCAATACTTATATAATATTTCCTCTAACTTATTGTCAGATTACACTTCATAGAAAAACTGAATCAGACCAAAAGTTCACAATGTGCTATATAACTTATAAAAAAAATTAATTGAAGTGATTTTTCTTATGGAGTTTGTACATTTCAAATCTAAAACAGAGTCAAAACAGAGCCAAACATCCCAGGACTAATGCTCCTGGAATGCTCTTCCCATTTTTTATTCTTGGCTAAGAATGAAGCTAACGAAGTTCGGAAAATAAGTCTTTCAAAACAAAGTCACTTTTAATTAAAGTGATATGTGAGTTAATAGACTTGTAGATAAAGAATGACTGGGGCTGTTTTATGCACTAAAACAACTTACATTAACCATCGAACATAAACAACCACAGCAATTGATGAAATTTCAGTTCAAATAAATTTAACTATCCTTACATTTTCTTTTCTAGCTTAATTTATTCCGATATGAGAATGTGGTTGCAATGTACAAACTAATTTTATTTTCATTGCTAGTAATAATTATGATATTATTATTTTCTTAGATGATAAATATCACCAGCCGCTCATTGTTCAAATACATGTACCCTTTCCCCCGTTAATATGCATGTACATGTATGTAACTTGACAATCGTTAATAGCAAATTTATTATAAATTGCGAGCAAAAAATGTTATAAAAATGAAACTTTGCTTACCTTTGAAGTTCCTATTCATTATAACACTGAATCTTTGGAATTCACGTCATTTTTTCTTCAATTAATCATTCATTTCAGGACCCCTTTAGAGGATCGTGTTCCATTTTCGTCTTTGTCCAGCGACTCTAACTGAAAGTATTACATTCCACTCAATGAATTCGACATTGTTTTCTTCCCCCAATTATCATTAGAAAGTCATTTAAAAGTTGAGAGATTCGATTATAATCTAATTATCATATAAAAGACACGAAGGGTTCTCGCGATTGTTCTCATATTAATACATTCACTTCTTGTCGAAAGCGCTTCCAGGTAAATATATGGATATGACAAATTAGCATACGCATTCCTCGCTTGATTGCAGTCTGTCAATTACATAAGAAAGCGGAAGCCAGGGCTGGTGTGCACTTAAAAGATACGCATGGACGGATAAACTGTCTGACCTCCGTTACATGTATGACCATTCAGTACAAGAGTTAATCCAAAAGTAATGTCTCAACTACTATAAAATCTTTATCAACAAAATTTAACTTACTTATTCCCCTATCCAGTTTGACTTTTTACGATATTAAAATTTCTTCAGCTACTAAATGTATATATATATATGTAATAGTATATGAAATACTTTTTAAAATATCAGGATATTTAAGAAGATAGACCTTATGAAGATAACACAACGAAGGTTTCGCCTATCGCCTTATGACAAGAATAATGTATTTCTGACGTCCTTTTGACGTTCCTTACCGCATATCTGCGTTATTACCTTATTTTGCTATATATAAAGAAAGTTGTTTTGTCATTATTTGAATATGTCAAAAGGTTATTTCTACATTCTTTTTTTGCGAAGATCATTGTTGTGCATATATTGAAAATAAGTATCAAAAAGTAAAGTGAAACGCTTTAACGACGTGTTTTTAGCTCACATGGGCCGAAGGTTCAAGTGAGTTTTTCTGATCACATTTTGTCCGTCGTCCGTCTGTCCGTCTGTAAACTTTTCACATTTTCCACTTCTTCTCAAGAACAACTGGGCCAATTTTAACCAAACTTGGTACAAAGCATAATTGGAAGAAGAGGAGATAAAATTGTTAAAATGAAGGGCCAGGTTCTCTCACAAGGGGAGATAAGAAAAGACAAAAATAGGGTGGGGTCATTAAAAAATCTTCTCAAGAACCACTGGGCCAGAAAAGCTGAAACTTATGTGGAGGCATCCTGGGGTAGTGTAGATTCTAAAGTGTTCAAATCATGACCCCGGGGTTTGGGCGGGGCCACAATGGGGAATGAAAGTTTTACATAAAAATATCTTGGAAAAGTCTTTGAAAATCTTCATTAGAACCACTTATAATTAATATAGTATAATTAATCGTTTTTTGAAGGAATTTTCTCAAAGTTTTCAAATATGAAACTTTAAAATGTTATTTGTTATCAATATGAAATTTCGAGTAAGATATGCTAACGTGGTTTAATTAAACCAATATAAATCTATAGAATATAAAATGTAGATGATGAGGCAAAGAAAAGAAAAGAAAGATAAAAGAATACAAATCTACACCCGCTAATGTTGATTTAAGTATAAACGATGATTGGATAGGGCACATATGTTACTTTCATCAGATCCCACGGTTTAATGTCTCCTACAAGCACATATGTGGAATATAGATTATTCCCAGGCGCAGTAAGGCAAAACTGTGTATGTTGGAGCATATAAATAATCAAATCTGGATTGAACAAATTGGATGTGATAAATACAGACTCGATCCATATCAGTCTACACGATGTACAACTAAGCCACAAGGAAAGTACATGTATATCCTTGCATGTAAAATGATGACAGACACATCCACATATCCTTTGAAAGGCTAGTCAAAGAAGGGGATAAGCAACATAAAAATAGATTCATTTAAATTTACATTATAACAGAACTCTTAATAAGTTCATAATTCAAAATTTTTCCCCCAGACTCAACCTTTAAGGATGACAATTAATTTCTTACGACCTCCTCAAAAATACCTCATAAGTTTACATGTATGACTATTTGAAGAAAATTTACAGTACCCGCTCTGGCTTATATCCTTAGAATATCCATCAGAGGCACTACTAGTTGCAGAATTTCAATCCGTGTAAACTGTAAGTGTAGATAAATCTTGATCTCGTCATCACAATTAAACATTGTAACAGCCGCTCACTGATCACGGATCGTCTTGTGGAGAGGAACAATGGCGCCTTCATCGATTTCAGATGACCATCTCTTTCTCCAATGAAAAGTGCGTCACTTGGCGATTTCAAGTATTACATCACACAGACTTAGAATAGAAAACAACAGAACAATAGACAACAACGCTCACCTGAGTCACTTTGGTACTGCTGTTCTGCATCAAAATTTAGATTTTCCTCCCGAAAATTATAGCTAATATAGATATATTTAAACCTTAGAGAGATCTCCTTGTAAACAAAAGAGATATCTTAATAAGCGAGAGAGATATCTCTTCAAGAAGGTAAAAAGAGATATCTTTCTTAGTTAGAGATATACCTCTTTAGATTTTCAAAAAGACATATCATTCTAAGCTAAAGAGATATTTTTTCCAGTGATCTTTCGAATAAAAAGTTAACTCACCCCTTTCATACGAAAGCGAGCCACTCAGACAGGAAGAAAGGTCTCTGGAATAGTTTCGCTGTAAGGAGAAAAAAAAAACAGTGCACTTTCTTACGCGCAATAAATATAGTGTTTTTTTCATGTGTGGCTCTGTAGCTTTACGGTCTGTCAATACTTTTTTCTTCGGGAAGCTACCGTTCTGCAGCTATATTGAATACAGAGAAATAGCCGGTTTTCAAATTGCCCCTTCATTACCCACTGACCCAGTGCCAAAATTTAACTTCTAATCCATACTGACAAAGTGCCAAGGTCTATTTTTCTCTGCCCCATTGCCTATAGCGTAACCTTCCACAAAATTCAAAATATTAATGAAATAAAGACACCAGTTGAAAGATTAGATCCCCCTAACGTAAGTGATTTAATAGGTTGAAAAGACAATGGAGGATTATATTTCTCGTGTCTGAAACAATAATGTATTTTTTTAATGAAAAGGTTTGGAAGAAATAGTCAATGTATATTTGTAACAAATCATGTGCAAGGTGTGGACATTAATTTGAATATGGTGAAATACAAAACTGCATCCTTTATTGATCTAGTAGAATATTTATTACTTATATTAACCGTGTCAATTCTGTTGGCATGTTAAAATATAAGGTGTGGAAGAATCGGGACCTTCCTCGATTTTTTCTAAATGACTATTTAAAACCTTCAAAGAGACCGAGTAAAAGTTAGTACGAATGTGATGAAGACATGTTTTAATATTTACATAAGGTGGTAGTGAATCAAATAATAAAAGGTTTATTGTAAGACCTATGCTCATCACTACGGTTACATTTGTGTATTATTTAATCTCTTCACATTCACACTACTACTCTGCGGACTTACATAAATTTTGACTGGTCATAACTTAGATGACTTTTTTCCCTATATATTTATACGTAAAAGTTTAGTCTTCTACTGATATTTTGGCCTCATCTTACTCCCGGGGTCTCGATTTGAACAAACTTAAATCTAAACTATCTGATGGTTCTGTATTATACTAGTTTGACTAATCAAATCGTCGCAAACCACGGCCAAAATGTAGGAGAGAGTTATGCGGACTTCAAACCTTGGCTTTAGACGATGGACTTTTCATGAATTTGCTGTTTTTATAAGAAAGATTGTTAAAAATATTTTTAATCTTCAATACCCGAGGGTGCTTCTGTAATGATATAGCATTGCTGCGAGGGAAAGGTTTTCAAAAATATTTCATGTATACTTTGTACCCAAGTTGTACTGAGTCCTAGTCGAGCTTAAAACGTGTGGAAATACAGAAAAATATAATGATATAAAACACAAGAGGTTCAAGAGCCTTAACGGTCACCTGAGTATAATACAACACTGTAAAGGATCTAAAGAAGTATAAAACAAAATTAACTGATAGACAAAGCAATGCTGCCCAAGAATTTTAAAAACCTGGTAAGAAATACCTTGCTTATTGTAAAACGTGCTAGACCCGACCCGAGTTATCTCCTATGGATCATACTATGTCTTGGTTTTTCCAAGACTTACAGGGATGATAATGAAGGCAAAATACTCAGTATACAAATACAAACGTGGCTTTTTGCCACTTGTCACTTACCGGGGTATTAAAATTGTGTTTTCACTTTTGGAGAAAGGGAGGGGGTATCCTCATATGAGGTTTAATAACTCATGAATTACCGGGGTATAAGACAAAATCAAATATTTTCTTTAAAGATGATTTTAAAAAGTAAGATAGGAATCCTGAAAAAAAAAATCACCTCAAAAGTTTACCCTGCGTTTCTTTTTCCTTTCAGTATATATAGGACAAGATATGCTAAGACCCCTTTTTGGCCCCTTGTTTTGTGAGATTCAATGAACCGCTTAGTGATTCTAAGTTATGGGGCACGCCAACAGTCATAGGAAGGTCACAAATATGTCGATTTCCTTTGCCCCCACAAAAATTAAAATTTTGAAAAATTCTTAAAATATGTTGTATTGTATAAATTGTATGAAAAATATAAATTAACAAAACATATTATAGTTTCAAAGCAGGTTATTGACAATTTTTTATTTTATGACGTCACAAACTAATCGGATTTTGCATTATTTTTCAGAAAAAGGACAAAATGGCCAAAATTTCAACAATTTTATTTATAGAATTTATAGAACGCATGTCTGTTCAGGAACAATATTTGCATATTTAATTGAAATTATCATTCTACACATTATATCAAAATATTGAGCCTGAACACACCTGCGCTCGGTGATTTTTACTCAAAATATTGATGCAATTTTTAAATTTTTCTATAGAAATCATGGAAATTTTAGATTTACGTCATTTTCCTGACGTCATTTCAAACATATGACGTCATTGCTGACGAAAGCATTTAGCGCTTTGAAGTCAGCATGAATCCCCGTTTTAAAACATAATTAAATTTTTCTCCATCAAAGTTTGATTTTGGGGGCAAATATTGGTTATTGCCAAATTTCATCGATTTCAAAGCACAATTTGTTTTAGAAAACATGGAGCACAAGCTTGCTTATCTTCCAAATATATGTCACCTGAGTCACTCAGATGACCTATTGCTACCGGTATCTGCTTTCGTCCGTCGTCGTGCGTTGTGATAATTTTCAGCTTCTTCTCTGCACCCTCTCAACCAATTTTGGCATAAAGCAACTATGGGTGAAGGGGAACAAAAAAGGACCATTATATTATTGGCATCCTCCGCTTTTGTGTACTTAGTGTTAGTGTTACGCAAGTAGGTTAAGGCTATGTGAATTTCCTGGTCCCTGCCTCCATTGGGCCTGAGGGGTGGGGCCAAAACCACTTAAATTCATGTGATCTTTAAAAATCTTTCTACTGGACATAAACCAGTGAAACTGTTGGCATGACAGTAATAAGCATTGAGTCCTCTACCAAAATTGTGAAATTCATGGCACATTTTGGTGACATGTAGTAGGTATATGATATTTTAGGCCCCATATTCAAGAGGGGTCCGAATTAACAAACCGTAGTGACTTACCTTCTCTATTTTATAATACCAGGGTATGACTTTTTTAGTAAATTGTTAAATCTATGTTATTTTCTGGATTTTTCATATGGAATACGTTGTAAATAATTACTAGAAACTCAAACTTGATATATACAACAGAAATCTTTTCTTTCATTTTTTTAAAATTTATATATTTTAATACTATCTCAAATAAACTGGACGGAAATAAAATTACAATAAGTAAATGCATGCAAAAAAAAAAAAAAAAATATGAAAAATTAGTATTTTAACAATATATATACTTATATCACAAAGCAAAAATATTATATATTGCCAGAATCTGAGCTTCTAGTTTGGTTTATTTTCGGGAAAAACATATTTCAAATATAAGTTACAAAACTTCCAGTTTTACAACTCATGAAGTCTTTTTTCTTGATGACTTTACAAAATTTATCCACTTAAATGATATTAAATGGAAACTATGCTTGTTTATATATTAAATCACATACATGTATAACATAATAATATACATGTACATGTACTTATATGTGACTATAATCATATACATTGTACTTTGAATTCAACACCAAATTTTATCTGAACATAAGCAAACGATAAAATATACTAGTAATTTTTGTTAGGCATTCCTCAAATCCATATTTTTTAATAAATAATATATATTTAAAAATAGGGATGGCAATTGATTGCAGAATTGCTAATCAGTTGACAGCAAAACGTTCTGACCGATTCACTGGTTAGTCGTATTGAGATATACATTTTAACATTTTTTTTCATAACACAAAAAAGACTAAAAAGACTTTAGAATTAATATTCTGTTTATTTTTTTGATCAGGGAATTTTATGTACATAAGAGTATATTTTATTTCAATGGACTTGAATAAATTAAGAAAGTCATGAATCTTGCTTGAGAAATCAGACAGGGATAATTTTCCAATGCAGATGTCAAAGGTTATATAAACAATAATTAATGAATTGACCAATTACCCTGCAATCTCAGTCTGGAGTCCTATATTTACATCCAAATATTCTTTATTATAAGATATGTAAAAAAACACTAAATAAAAATCTATGCAGTGCTTGCCTTTCTAAAAAAAAAAATAAATAACAGAAAGGATTTTAAGGAAACTGTGCCCAAATTTACATATATTTTATTTTTTCAGACTAATCGATTAAGGATTTTCTAACCAATTCGCATTGTTCCGACAGATTAATCAATTAACCGGTTACAAATTGCCATCCCTATTTAAAAAAAATAAATGATCTAATGTTATTTGTACAAGTTAATTATGAATCACTTTTACATAAAAAATCTCTTTTGCACTGCTTCATTTGCAAATGTAGTTGGGTGCAAAACTTCAAACTATGAATTTTAAATTAAATTTCAGTTCCATGTCACTTCCTATAGAAGAGACAACAGTTAGTAGGTCACTTTTCCTTTCATTTTCTGCTGAGCTGAGATGCTCATGCCTGTATCATGCTGGGCATCACTCACAAGCTCCAGAAAGGCATTTCTTGTCTGGAAATGGAAAAATAAAAATAAAATTCAGAATAATAACACTGATAATTTAAAGACAAACTGATTCTAACAATGTAATGTAGCATTACATTATGGACTTTGCAATCTTTCCATATTTTGCCATCCCCATAATGCCAGGGGGGTCCCAAGTTAACATGTTGCCATTGGACACCCCCAGCATATTTCATTAGGAATTTTAGGGCTTGCCTCTCCAAAATTAAAGCTTTCATAAACAGTTATGAGCCATTCTCTGTAACCACATAAACTTGTTGCCAGGCATGGTGACCAATTTTGATGAAACTTTACCTAGTATTGGTACTTGACACCAGAAACACATATCAAATTAGTTTTGTTGCTATGCATCTTGGTTGCCATGGCAACAGTCAGAAAAATTTGAAAAATTGAGATTTTCAACAATTTAAATCTTAAAAAAATTAGGAAAAGCAAACAAACCATTCTCACAAAAACATGACACCTTGTTTCCATTTATACTGTAAATAAACTGCTAAGAATATATCTCTAAGTAAGTGGTAACCAAGGATACATTTGGAATACATTTAAAATGCTGAAATATGCTGAAAAATACTCAGTATTCACTAATAGTAGGTGTTACATGCTAAAACTCGATCAACAACTTACGAAAAACAGTGAAAATGTTTGACCTTAAGTATATAGGTATGGACAATATTATTCTATAAATAACTTTTATGGTTGCAATGGTAACATAGGGACCAAGCAAGGGCAGTAACTAAGATCAGATTAATGCCACTGTTTTGAGGAAAAACATGAAAATTCAAGACTGGCAAATATGCATCCTTAGGACATTGCAACACCAACACCATAAGAAAAAATTTGAATTAATTGCTTCATTGCGGTGTTACCAAGGAAACAACGTACCATCTGTTAAAAGTAATTTTTTTTGGTTGCATTAAAAATTTACTTGCCATTAGATCAAGAAACATATTATATGACTCACCTTGAATAGTACTTATCTGGTAGAACTAAAGTTGAATATCACATATTCATAAAATTTGATGAAAAAAACAACACTGTTGCTATGGTTACGAAGAAGGGAAAATGTTCGATTTTGTAAACTTTAAATTAATTCTAAACCCTGTGTACCAGCTTCTGGCATCCAGTTAGAGATTTGATGATATTAAAAATTAAAAATCAGGTTTTCCATTAATAAATATCAATCAGTTTTGGGAATCTTCAGTGAAGGATACATATCCAAGGAAACAAAATATTTTTCAGATATTTTCTGCTTATTTCTATAGCAATGCTCTATTTAATGAATCTGATTTGAATCTTTTTTAAACTAATAGATTAGGACCAAACCAACACCTTTAAAAATTGATCATCAGTTATATGGAAACATGCTTTTTAAAAAGATATGATCATTTTTAAACATACAGAGTGTAAAGAATAAAGTTCACACTGGTCCATTTTTGGCCCTGTGAATTTCTGAAAAAATCAGAACTACTCAGTTTTAGTTGAAAATATGTTAAATTTCACTTGGACCCTTGGTGACTTCATATAAAATAAAAATGACGTAATTTTTTTCTCTTGTCCATGTTTTACGACATCATGAATTTCATAATTTTCCTCAAATCTTGAAAATTTCTTTAAAGATGACCAAAAATTTAAGCTGTTTTTTTGATATTTTGCCCCTGATCTAAAATGTTTTATTATATAATGAAAAAACTGTTTCAGATGACTTTAATCCATGAAAAAAATGTGGATTGCGGGATGGGCTCATATTTTTATCAAAAGTTGAAGATGCTCATTTTCACCCATTTTTTTTAAAAATCAAGAACAATGCAGTTTCACAATGCCTGAGATTCCAAACTTGGACTCTCAGAGGAATTTTTTTTATAGGAAATGAAGCACTATAAAGTCTCTACTTTATGTTGATGTTTAAAATGGGACATTAGGACTTGGTCTGTTAATTGGTATATTGACAGGGCTCAGGTGAATTAAAAAATTGACACTTATTCCTTATATGCTGTATTTACATGATTCTGTGAATTCACATGCTTGATCCTAGCCCTGCTTACTTCTCTTTCTCTCCCTTCCACTGATCACATGATTTTTTTTCAAACCATACCATTTAGGGTATCAAAGGCGTTTATCATAGAGAGTTTAGAGAAATTCTGAGACTATGCATGCCATAGCTGCAATAATGCATCTTCGCTAGCCAAGGGTTTCCGATCCGAGATCCACTCTACAACCCTTGGCAGATTTAGCTGAAAATTTTAGAACTCGCGCAAATGAATCTGATTGGCTGCGAAGTCCTAGTCTACGCAAGGTTTTCACTAATCGACGATTTTCGGATGAATTAAAGTCTGTTCGTGTTTTATGCAAAGGAAGATTATAATTTAAAGGGATGAACGTTAGGACGTGATATATGCTAAACAAGAGGCCCATGGGCCACATCGCTCACCTGAGAAGCTTTGACCATTCTGCTCTTTACCAGATTTCACCCTTGTTATACATAATGCATCCCCACATTACCCCACTGATCATAATTTAGACATTTTGAAATCTACACTACCCCATGATCCTTCCATTGGCCCATATGTTTCAGCTTTTTTGGCCCAGTGGTTCCTGAGAAGAAGATTTTCAAAGATTTTTCCTATATATTTCTATGTAAAACTTTGATTCCCTATAATGGCCCCGCCCTTCCCCCGGGGGTCATGATTCCTACAATTTAGAATTTACACTATCCTAGAATGCTTCCACATAAGTTTCAGCTTTTCTGGCCCAGTGGTTCTTGAGAAGAAGATTTTTTAATGACCCCACCCTATTTTTGTCTTTTCTTGATTATCTCCCCTTGCGAGGGGATATGTCCCTTCATTTTAACAATTTAAATTCCCCTTTACCCAAGGATGCTTTGTACCAAGTTTGGTCAAAATTGGCCCAGTGGTTCTTGAGAAGAAGTCGAAAATGTGAAAAGTTTACAGACGGACAGACGGACGGACGGACGGACAGACGGAAGGACGACGGACAAAATGTGATCAGAAAAGCTCACTTGAGCCTTTGGCTCAGGTGAGCTAAAAAAACAAGGGAATAATTAATTTAATTTTTTTTCTTTTGATTATATATATGTTTTCAAGAATTATTAAAGGATCACATAATTCCGTATTCCACATTTTAGGTGCCTCAATTTAAGCCAATCAAATGTCACGGATCATTGATAATAATTAATAAGGCAACATGTAGAAAGTGTTGTCAAACTCTTGACAAAAATTCACAAAGAACAATATTTTCTACCACTTTTGAGGTGTGCCAACAGCTGTATGAGGTTGTTAGGTTATATTCCACATCAAATTGCATGGAGGTCGCCATATTGTTTCAAATGTCACATTGATTTATGTATGTTAAAGCTATTTTCATTGGACTTATATTAAAGAGCTTCAAGGGACTTAATTCAATTACGACGATAGGCGGCGCAATTAAAGTTCCCGTTTGATAGGACTAAATCTGCCAAGGGTTGTAGAGTAGATTTCGGATCGGAAACCCTTGGCTAGCGAAGATGCAATAATGTAGCCCTCTCCGATTTTTTTTTATCTGATGTTTTCTGGAGAGGGCTACAATTCCACAGCATCTCTGTAATGGTGCAAAAATATTTTTTAAACACGGGCGACTGCAGGCAGAAAAAGTAGTTTTTACATTCAACTTACTTCAAATAAGACGAGATTTTTATTCACTGTCGACAACATAGCCCGTTAAACGCGAAAACCATGTAAAATAAATCTTGTGTTTATCTTCAACAGCCATGACAGTTCACACATGACGTACCGAGACTTGCGCTTGAAATTTAGAATAACTAGATAAAGCAGGTGTCGGTGTTTATAAAAAATAGTGATGAATAGTATCACTAAACATCCATAAATAAAATCATACCATGTGTTATTTTATCGTAAACAGCGTCATTTAGGCTTAGAATAAATAAACAAAGAAATCCGCTCCCTATAGATCCTTAATCTCATTGGCTGTCCCAAAATGAAATCTGTCAAGGTCAGTAAACAGGGCGGATAAATTTAAGTTGTGATGTTGACATACACGAAAAATAAATGATACAATGTATATGGATTGTTCTGTATATTTTTGGACTGATTTATGTCTTGGATAACTA
The DNA here is from genome assembly GCA_003671525.1 of Saccostrea glomerata. NCBI lineage: Eukaryota > Metazoa > Mollusca > Bivalvia > Ostreida > Ostreidae > Saccostrea > Saccostrea glomerata. The sequence goes on from PRKT01000419.1 coordinate 108,911, forward strand.
CTTTTTTTGGAGTCAAGGTAAGAAATGTTAATAAAAAAGCCCTTTGCTGGCAATTTGAGCCGAAATCCGTGTGGGAACGAATCACTTCCGCAGCTGCACCATTACGGAGATCTTGAAGGAGTTGTAGCCCTCTCCCAAAAAAAAAAAAAAAAAAAAAAGGGAGAGGGCTACATTATTGCAGCTATGCATGCCACAGCTCCTATATAAAATTTCAAGTTATGACATAACGGCTCTTAAATTACTAGCTTTAACTTTAGAATGAAAAAGATGCAGTTGACACTTCAAATGCATGCGTTACATGTACAAGTAGTTAAATTATGAGTGACTTAATGTTATTGGTTGAAAAATAAGAAAAACAATCAAGAGTCTTAATTTTTCCAAAAGACATTGCTTCAGTCAGCCCACAAACATTGAATGAAATATGCCTGGGGTCCTATGGAAATGTGTTGACTCAGGACCTCTGGAATTGCAAGAATGAAATTTTGCCTTCATAAAGATTTCTTTCAGAACAATATTAGCTAAAAGAACTCAGCAGTTATAGTGTTACTTGTACGATAGATAAAGGAATCAACATTGAGTTTAGGAGAGAACTCCTTGTATATCTAACTTTCTGAAACTTGTGTTCAATTCTCTTCACATATTGTCTATTAAAATATGTTCAAAACAACTTTGAGGTGGTGTACATGTATGTTTTATGCAGATCTATACATGTAAATATGTATTTAAGGATTATCTGTTACATGTAATAGTGTTTTTTGTTTTATGAATTTGTGGTCAAATGATTTGCTTGCATGATAATTTGTATAAATTCCAAAGAGATTTATGCATAAAATGCTGACACAAGCCAATGTTGCTTGATTAAAATCATAAAACCAAATAAAAGGCCCATGGGCCACATCGCTCACCTGAGCAACTGGCTAGGTAGAAGCAGAAACCAGTTCTGTATTGAACAAGAGGCCCATGGGCCTTATAGGTCACCTGAGTATCATGCAACAACTTTCCAACAAATCAAATTTGATTCATGTTTTAAACCAGAGGCCATGGAATTCTGACACAATTTTGAAAGAGACACCATTTCAATTTTATTTCATAATGTTGTTGATAAATACCAAAGTGCAGATTTCAAAGTATTAAATAATTTTCAGACTATGTACCCCCCCACCAAGCACCTGTGTCCCAGGGGCCAGTAAAATAACCGTTTTTGGAAGAAGCAGCTTTCTTCGTCATAAATATATACTAAGATCATTGGCATAATACCCAAGAAAAAAGGAAAACATTTTCAAAGAATCTATGCATTTTCACTAATATGATCAATAAAGCCCCACCCTAACCCCTAACCCAGGGGTCATGAAATTCACAAATTTGGAAGAGGCAGCCTTATTCAACATAACTACGTACCGGTACTTGGTTAGTTTATTTAATACTCAGGAGCAAAGAAGAAGATTTTCAAAGAAATAAATCATTTTCACTATATAATCTATATAGCCCTGCCCTAGCACTAGAGCCCCTGACCCTGGGGCCATAAAATTCACAATTTTGGAAGAGGCAGTCTTATTCAACATAGCTATGCACTTAGTTAGATTATTTAATCCCCATGAACAGAGAAGAAGAATTTCAAAGAATTTTTGCATTTTCACTATATAATCTATATAGCCCCGCCCTGCCACTAGAACCCCTGACCCTAGGGCCATTAGATTCACAACTTTAGAAGAGGCAGTCTTATTCAACATAGCTATGCACTTTGTTAGTTTATTTAATGCCCACAAACAGAAAAGAAGATGTTCAAAGAATTTTTGCATTTTCACTATATAATCTATATAGCCCTGCCCTAGCACTAAAATCCCTTGCCCTGGGGCCATAAAATTCACAATGTTGGAAGAGGCAGTCATTACCAACTCAACTATGCACTTGGTTAGTTTATTTAATGCCCAGGAGCAGAAAAGAAGATTTTCAAAGAAATAAATCATTTTTACTATATAACCTATTTAGCCCCGCCCTAGTACTAGAACCCCTGACCCTGGGGCCATGAATTTCACAATTTTGGTAGAGGACTCAATGCTGATTACAATCATACTAACAGT
>PRKT01000419.1:122599-140668 GCA_003671525.1 Saccostrea glomerata
TATAAAATGCACAATAATTTAGTCCCTATTTACTTGCAAAACTTAGTACCTGATACAAGAGGCAATATTTCAGGATACACTACCCGGAATTCTTTAAATTATTCTTTGCCAAAATATAGATTAGAACTCTACAATAAATCATTTATTCCCGATACCGTTAGAAAGTGGAATTCCCTTAGTCTAAAAACAAGAGAGGCAACTTCTATTAAAATTTTCAAAAACTATCTTCAAAATAGTAATGTTAAACCTCAGAAATATTTCTCTTATGGAAAAAGGTTTTTGAACATAACTCATACAAGATTAAGACACAATTGTATTTTAAAGTCTGATTTATATCGCTGTAACCTAATTACCAGTCCTAATTGTTCTTGTGGACTACAAGAAGATACATATCATTTGTTTTTTGTTTGTAAACATTATCTAAAAGCAAGAAATTCTTTAATGAATAAGCTATTGTCATTAAATTATTTACATATTATAGATGTACATTTAATGCTATGGGGCGATGATTCTTTAACTTTTGAACAAAATGCTGAACTTTTTAAAACTATTCAAACTTTCTTAAATGAATGTGGTCGTTTTTCAAAATAAGTTTTTTTCTCAACATCTCATATTATTTTTGTATATTTAAAGAATTTATTCCTGTTTATTGCTACAATGTATACAATGTATATAGTAGACCATATGTATATATGATTGTTTTACTTTGGCAATTTTACAAAATGTTATATTAGGAGAGGACTATCTAAGTTATAGAACTTGTGTCCAATCCTTTTGACTTTGTCAATAAAAAATATGTTCAATTCAATCAGCTGTTAAATTCAAAAACAGTCATTCCAATTATTTTAAACTAGATAGAGGGGTAAAACAAGGGGATAGTCTAAGTCCAACTTTATGTAACTGTTTTATAAATGACCCACATGACACTTTTGATCAGTCATGTGATCCACTCATACTCAAACACACACATGTATCTAGTTTAAGCTTTGCAGATGACCTTGTTCTGCTTTCAGAGTCACCTAATGGTTTACAAAATACACTGAACAAACTGCACAATTATTGTTTAAATTGACAATTATCTGTGAACACTATAAAAACAAGAGTTTTAACTTTTCAAAAAGTACATAAACCAACCCCTGTTTTATATTATGATAACCACCCTCTTGAAGAAGTAAAAGAATATAATTTTCTTGGAAAATAATTGACCACAAAGGAAGTTTACACAAAGGAATACTAGAATTGTCTAAGAAGGGCTTAAAAGTAATATTCTCCTTAAGAAAAATTTTCAACAACTTTACACAACTACCTGTGAATTTGTCTTGTAAATTATTTGACACTCTTGTTCGTCCTATTTTATGCTTTTATAATGAAGTATGGTTTATGGATGATTATCTGCCTTCATACAGAGCACTGCTCCGAGCAATAAAGAATAACAATTCATGTGATACACTTGTTTTACAAGAAAAATCAGTTTATGAAAAAGTACATACTAGATATTGTAAAACAGTTCTGGGACTCAACAAGACAGCATGCAATATTTCAATACAATTGTGACTGCAATCTAGCAAATATACAAATACAAGCGTTGTAAAAACCTTCGATTTACGCCACCGCTTTTTTTGTTGCTTACTTCAGGTATTATTGTCCCCCGCTTTCACTAAAAGTGGGGGATATTTTGGGTCTATCTGTCTGTCTGTAACACTTTCGTTCACGCGCGATTATCTTGAGAACCCTTTGATTGTTCGCAATGAATAAAAATGTGATTGAACTCTTTTAATTAAGTATTACTAAATGCAGGATATACAGATTTATATATGAAGAAATTTAATATGTTTTATCAATATTTTGAAAATCGGTTTGAAATAAATTCTTTTAAAATTCCATTTCCCTCTACTTGGTTAACATTATAACATGCAAAAGTTCCGGAAATGAAAAGAAATAAATGTCGGAAATTGAATTTTAAAAAATATTAGAAATGTTATGCAGATTTGCGGAAATGAAATGCAGCGATTTGATTATACATGTTCTTATACATTTTCTTTATAATTATTTAGTACAATTTTCTTCAACTTCTTTTTAACTGAATTTCGAATTTTGTCAAATTTTTCATCTTTTTTCTTGAAGTCATTGCTATCTAAATTATTTTCTTCAAATATAGATATTGCAAGGGTATGCCATGAGTAAAATCCCTATTCACGCGTAGACATGTTAATTAATATTATATGATTCTTTAATCAAGGGGTTTACGCTCTGAGAATTTAGTCTTACAAAGTACATCATATGACTTGAGTTTTAATAAAAGAAGAAACTTGAAGTCTACCTAGTTCACACAAAGTTGAAATATTTCAGTGAAAGCGGGGGACAATAATACCCGAAGTAAGCAACAAAAAAAGCGGCGGCGTAAATCGAAGGTTTTTACAACGCCTGTATTTGTATATTTGCTAGATTGCAGTCACAATTGTATTGTTGTTGTAGGGAGGGGGAGCATAGAATAGAGGCAATGTCCCACCTAGTTCTATTCTCATAAACTAAAGCGTGAAAAATAATCTGATTTTGGTTATACAGTGAAGTCGCCAATTCCGGGTCACGTCAGGGTGTTTCTTTGATATTTTGCAAATCTGTTCAATTTATATTTTATGAGTATTCATAAATTCCCATTAACTGTAAATTCAATCTAAAAATTATAAAATAATAATATTCATAAATACTATAATTCCCATTTCTCTTTAGTACTTCTTAACTTTTTCTTACTTGTATTTCACATGGGGACACACCATTAAAGCAGTCAAGTGGTTCCAGTGTAAAAAGTTTACACGGGTGCTGATATTGTAGATCTATAGTAATATTGAAAATGGCGTATTCCTTTTTACGAGCCGTGTTCGGCTTTAATATTCGAAGCACAAATTAAGTTTCTATATTTTAATAACATGCATATTATTTTTACTACATACAATATTTTCTTTTCATTTGACAAAATGAGCATAACGAAATTTGTAATAGTTTCTATTTAGTAAACATATGAATTTTGGTTTTATACCTTGATTTTTTTCTTCATTTTTTTTAAAGTCAAAGTTCTTCATTTTGTATCGTGTTCTGTGCTCCTTATATATGTTAACCTGTGTTCATTCATAGCATCTTGGAACCCTTTATATCTAATTAGTTGATATTTTATTTATTTATCTATTATATTTATCATTATTATTATTTTATTATTATATTTCCAGGGGCTAGATAGTATCAGCGATTATGCTATTTCTTTCCACTACGTCGGTCCTCGTAAAATGTACGGACTGGAATTCTTTGTCTATCACTTACGACCATATGGCATATTTAATGGACTACAAAATTTAAACTGACTCTAGGTTAATAATAGCATATATACTTAAAAAAAATTCTTTTATGGTTTAGGCCTATGACTTGCAACTTTTATTTTTTATTTTTAGATCGATACCATAATTAGCATATCTGAAATTTAAAAAAAAATAATTGTAAAGTGTTCCTTTCGTATTAATTTATTTTGGTTTTTAAACCTCTGTGAGGACCTTAAAGTGTTCAAAGTCCGGCATTTGGGTAGGAAATGACGTGTAAATGGTTGTGGATGTTTTTGCATTCTTCCCTCGCTTAATCTGGTGCATCTCCTTTACATCCCTTTGCTTCTACTGTCTCCTAGCAGCTTATATCTATTACAGACATTTGAATGAAGGTAAGACACATATACGATTCATATTTGAATTGGACTCATTTTATTGACAAAGAGTCAAAAGAATCAAACACAAGTTCAGAAACTTTTTATGCCCAGGGGGGGGGGCATAGAATAGAGGCAATGTCCCACCTAGTTCTATTCTCATAAACTAAAGCGTGAAAAATAATCTGATTTTGGTTATACATGTACAATATACGGATACGTTTCAAACTATCATGAATGCTTTTGTGAGAATCTATTTTTTTTTCTTCTCTAATGAAAATACCAGTCCTCCATAGATTTAGTTTGATTAATGCGACCAACTTGTTCACTGGTGCGGCTCAAGCTTTTAAAACTGAGGTTGTATAATTAAACATCATGGAAAACGATTCTATATATAAACAGAACCATGTTTTTACCACGCTGTGAAAGCATGATTCCTGCTTCCATTGTATATATATCTGTAATGTTGCATCATTTTCCTGTGTTAACATTCTCCATTTCCTGCACGATCACACCTCCCTAGTGTAAGTACTACAAACTCTTATTATAATGCTTTGCTTGTATTTATTTTTAAGTATTTAAACCCTTAACATAAACTTCTCTTGATTTTTGTAAACAAATTTCTTCTGAATTATTGCAATAATCTCACGCAGATGACTTAAAATGGGTGTTTTTAAAGACAATTTATATTAGATTCCCTTTGTCGAGAGCTTTAAACTTTGTAAATACAACTAGCTGCTATTTGTTACACACATTAACATGTATTTCAAAGAAATCTCTTTATATTACATTACAGAATTATTTCATAAATACTATAAAAATATTTCGAAAATAGCTTTCTAAGGAATAAATCATATTATTAGTATCTAAAATAGTATAGCTATATGAATTATCATCATACGATTTCAATGTCGTAAGCAAAAGGTACTGGGTCCAAGTCCTATAATAAAGCTTTAATCAAATTTTTTTAACAAGCATTTTAGACATTACTTACAACTCTCAGTCTCTTTCATGACCACATCAATAATATAACTCGATAAATTGTGAGAAAAATGCAGCCTTGAAAACAATTATCAGAGACTTTACAGAGTGGGAAAAATATTACTATGATCAATTTAAATCGTGACCTTTTAACCTCTTTATAGGGTATCTAGAGAAAACCAATAAAAACTTATACGGTAACTACTACCACAGGAACAAAAATACTTTAATTTAAACAATATTTTATTCACTGATGTTATCGTGAATAGGACTGGGCAGCAGGTACAGCCTATTTTAGCCCTCTCTCTACATTTAGGTCAAGGTACAAAACAAATAGTAATAATACAAGTTTGGCTTTTCAGAAAGCCTGAAATGTCATCTCTTTGGTATCAATAATGTCAAAGAAATAAAACAGAAAGGGAAATATTTTAATGCAATGAACACTTCCGGCATACAATCTTAATGTGTCATCTCCCGAGGGAGATGACAAAAAGAATGTACAAAAGAAGAGAAAAAAAATCACAGACAAAAATAAACAAAGTAACGCAGAGAAAAAAAAAACAAAAAAAAAGCAAACAGAAAAAGTCATATAGAGAAAAATTGTACAAAAGAGAAAAATAGAATGAACAAAATAACAGAAAGGGCAAATTACAGAGGGGAAAAGACAATATACAAAGTACTGTACCGGTTTGGGAGTATTTCTAACAAATAAAAATTACACTTATATACGTATATATGTGTATGACAGTGTTTCATACAAAACGTTTTGTTCCTGCTATAAATGTATGTATACAGCTTCAAATATTTGTATATTAATGTCAAGTCCATGCTTAGAACTACCATTTAAAAAAAATACAAAAATTCTTTGTTCAATTCTGTTTTCAATAACCAGGTTCTAGCAAAAGGATACCAACAAAAGAAGAAGCATTAAGCGTTAAGCGGCATCAGACATGTGCGGGATATGGGCTATATTCGGAAGCGATGATGATGTTGCAGTCCAGTGTAACGCTGCGCATAAAATTACCCACAGAGGGCCCGATGCCTTCCGACTGGAAACGATCCATCACTTCCCAAACTGTGCCCTCGGCTTCCACCGGTTATCCATCGTTGACGATTTAGCGGGAATGCAACCCATGAGAGTTTTTAAGTATCCACACATCTGGTTGATGTACAATGGAGAGATTTATAACCATAAACTTGTAAGTGTACAGAATTTCTCTAGATGAAATAAATGGTATATTTTGAGAGAATTTAAGTCAATCATTAATATCTTACATTGATAAGACAATCTATTATAAAACAATATCAGAGTTTTTTTTTCTTTCAAAGAGCAACAGTTAGAGATGTCAAATTAATTATAATATGAAACTACTAGCACCCACAAAAACACATTTAAGAACTTTCAATCATTGTTCCAAGCTTCTGTTGACCCGATTTTACCAAAATACTGATTCTATCATAACCTTTAATAAAGCTGGAGGAGCAGTTTAACTTTGACACCTCTACTGAGTGTGACGGGGAGGTTATTATTCACCTGTACGCTCAGGGAGGCGCTGAGTATGCCGCCAAACATTTGGACGGAGTGTTCGCCTTCATCATCTTAGACACAGCAGAACGCAAGCTATACGTAGGTCGGGACACATTTGGCGTTAGACCATCGTTCAAAGCCTATATAGAAGATAAGAAATTCCTCGCCATCTGCTCAGAAGCAAAAGGTAACTGTATACAGAATCAAAAGAACAGAGAATATTAGATGAAGTAGTTTCGAGAATAAGAATCAGATATGTGGTAAATATCCACATGTTCTTGTAAATTGTTTTAAGAATGCTGAAGTTATCGGGCTAAGTAGTAATGTTTTTTGCAGGTCTGATGCCCTTAAAGCAGGTGTCCGATAGCGGTGTAGAGATAACACCTTTTCCTCCTGGTCATGTGGAAGCATATAGCCTCGATTTGAATGGAAGGGCTACATATATTAACACTACACGTTTCAATAAAATTGGAGAATGTCCAGCATATAAAACAATAGTTAATCCTATAGGTTTGTAATTCTGCAAAAAACAACAATGAATATTGTGTTGGCATATATAAATGTAACTTGATGCAGTGAATTTCAATCGAGATGAATTTAACGTAGATGATGACATTCTCGCTAGCATACGAGACCTGCTGGAGGCTGCAGTACATAAGAGGACTATGGCAGAGAGGCGGATCGGCTGCTTGTTATCCGGTAATCACCAAGTACATACTAGTACAAATTTACTGTACGTCTTTTTCTGTGTGTGGATACCGAATTTTCATCTTTATCTTTCCTACTTGTAGGTGGCCTTGATTCTAGTTTAGTTTCTGCTTTATTTGCAAGAAAAGCCAAAGAGCTTGGAATTAAGTATCCCATACAAACATTTTCTATCGGTATGGAAGGGAGCCCAGATTTGTTAGCGGCAAGGAAGGTACTTGTATGAATTTCACTATGACATTATTTTGTTAAAATGTATAATGTCTGTTATAATAATGGCGGTATTTACACAGGTTGCTAACCACATAGGAACTGAGCACCACGAGATTGTATTTACTCCAGATGAGGGCATTGAGTGTCTGGAATCAGTCATATTTCACCTGGAAAGTTATGACATTACAACAGTCAGAGCATCTGTTGGTATGCCATTTTACTCTCAGATTTATTATAGGAAAACTTAAAGTTGACAGGTATTGTTTGTGTTTGTTAACCTCTCCTCACCTTCGAAAATTTTCACTCATATCGAGGCGCATCACTTGCTGATTGGTGACAGCAAATTCAGACTGCGTAGGACTTCATTTGTCAAACCGGCGTATGACATATTTGTATGTGCCGCTTAACTTTTGGAAACCCGACTTGTTACTTCATTTGACCGGGGAACGTAACCCGGTGTAACGTAGAATTTTGGCCGGGTTTGAAAACAACCTTGGGGGATCATGATTCAACGATAAAATTAAATTGATCCCGAAGATGTTACAGTCCGTTGAGCTGCGTCGTGAAATTTTGATTATGAAACTGGATCTAAATTCAACAACATCAAAACACATACTGTATTAATGAATTGATATTCAAAGCTATGGTTTATTCTCTCGATATATATTTACATTTAATTCAGTTTTATTCTTTAGATCTTCAATTTCAACTTAAAATTTAAAAACAATTCACAGAAGAAGGTCTCGCATTTTCTTAAGAACTATTATGCAAATTATTTCTTTGTAGTGAATGTTTCGCGAATAATCGCAGTGATTTGTATACAGTAATATTTATATTAAAGAATAATTCACGACTTTTGGTCTCAATTCTAAACGTCGAAAAATACGTATATATCCTGTTTAATATTCGACTTGATGACCGGGCATAAAAAAATCGATATTTTTCCATACCATTTTTAATGGTATTTAAGAAATCACTGCCTAGTTAGTAAAGTATGCCAGGGCATCAATGATAGTGGGAAACATGGGATAATTTGCATAACGGGCGAAGCCCGTCATGCATAAATTATCCCATGTTTCCAACTATCGTTGATGTCCTTGTCATACTATACGAACTAGATAGTGATTCCTTATATTTCCATTTCATTGTGAAATAAAATTGTAGATTTAGACTTTAAAAATGTAGACATAGATTTAAATTACATGAGGACTTCCATGCTAATTTCAATAATCCTTGCCCACTGATGCCAAACATAAAAGCAGCACGAGATTTACTTGCATATTTTGCCCCCTTAGCGTCAGACACAGAGACAGATGCGCACGAGATTTGCATGCATATTAGGCAACCTTTGCTCCTGACCTATCGACCTGCCTAATTTACATTCCGGTAGTATTATCAAGAAATCAACTCCGCTAACTTTCAAAGAGTTATCTCAGAGAAGAAAATTAGAAATGGAAATATTACAAAATAATATGCCAGAATAAAAAGTAAAAGGTATAACAAATCATTTTTTGTCTGTGTTCTCGGGCAAAATATGTTTTGTCGGACCCAAGAACCAAACTGTTTGGATCTTGGATTCGACCTACTCATCCTCAGGTAGTGTAGATTCAAGTTTGTTCAATTTAGATTCAAATGAATCCATGGCGAGTTATAAAGAATGAACTATTTTTTGTAGGAATGTTTTTGCTTAGTAAATATATAATGGAGAAAACTGACACCCGGGTAATTTTATCCGGGGAGGGGGCAGACGAAGTGATGCAAGGTTATATATACTTCCACAAGGCCCCCTCCGCCTCGGAGGCAGACACTGAGAGCAGGCGGCTCTGTAAGGACCTGTATTTGTATGATGTACTACGAGGGGACAGGTCCACCGCAGCCTGGGGGTAGATTTATTATTATCATTTATATATGTATGCGAACACAATTATAATAAGATTTTAATTTTAAAATTGTCTTTCTTTCACCGATTGAAATATGAATTAATAGAACGCCTTTTTTTTTAGTTTTTCATAACAGTTTAAGATATCATTTTATAAAATTATTTATAAGCATGGAAATTCGTGTTCCCTTTCTGGACCATCGACTCAGCAGCTATATACTTTCACTATCACCGGAAAAAAGACAACCACGTAGCAGCATAGAAAAGTATCTACTCAGAGCAGCCTTTGACAAAACAGAATTATTGCCACACAACATATTATGGAGACCGAAGGAGGCTTTCAGTGATGGTATTTCAAGTGTAAAAAAGTCATGGTATGAAATTCTCCAGGACCACCTTTGCGATCAGGTCATTACAGTTGAATATATTTTCTTTATATATAAACGCAGAGCATGTTCTTGATTATTGAATCATTTGGGAGGCAGAATTATAAAAACTAGAGTGACTTGTCTTTTCATGACGAGTAATTTAGTTTAATTCCTAAAACTTTAACACTATATTTACCAACAGATAAATGACAAGGAATTACAGGAAGCACCTGCTGTATACCCACACAACACTCCGCTGACGAAGGAGGCTTTGTACTATAGGAAAATCTTTGAGAAGTTTTACCCAGGGCGGGCTGAGTGGATACCTTACTTTTGGATGCCCAGATGGACGGAGACCACTGATCCCTCCGCTAGAACCCTCAAACACTATAAACATGAGTAGCTAACCACAAACTTTATAAGTGAATGGAGTCGGAAACAGATATAAAACTAACTATTTCTCAAAAAAAAATTTCTCCAATATTCAATAATAAATGCTTAAAATAATTAAGTTAATAAAGATGTACTTTTTTTTACTTGACAAGTATTAAAATATCATGATATTGCTGAAATTCATAAAGGTGTGAAATCATTCAAGTCTGAGAAAAAATCCAGGATTACTACATGTACTATCACAACCGAAACGCTTAGAGCATCGTATACACATCTAAACACTTTCCTTTTTAAGTTAGTTTACAATATATATTACTGACATTTATCCAGAGAATTAGTGGCTAGAAGGATACACAACACTAATATCCAAGGATCCCACATAGAGGAATAACAATTACAAATAAACATAAAGGAAAATATTTTGATAGAGCTATGTTAAATAATAAGCTTGATGCATGTACATTTTTGACTGAAAACACATTCATGAAAACCAAATTGAATTTTCATAATCACCAGAACATTAAACCATCTACATGTTTCCACAGATAAATACATCAATTCAACAAATATATGTCTTTTTTGGCTTTCAAATAGCTTTCGATACAGTTATCCATGAAGGAATAAAACTGAAACTTCTCCAATTAGATATCAATGGCTGTATTCATGTAACATAATGGACACTGTAAACGACAAACTTATTCACCAGATATTGGTGTTGGTCAAGAGGATGTGTTAAGCTAAAAAATATATAAGATATTCCTTAAGGTGGCTCATTACATCCACAGTTTATTTTAGATTTGAATACAGCACCACTTATAATGTAGATGTCAAATATCCAGATGGGGGTATTGATATCATAAATATTTTTTATAAAATTTTTTAGTTTTTGTCTAATTTTAGTAAAATGTTTTATTTCAAGTTTATTATTAACAGAATTTCAGAACTTTCAGTGTCAAATGATGGGCATCTTCTTAAGACAAGTACACAGAGTGAAAATACCTCATAATACCTAATAATAATTTTATAAGAAAAAATAATTTTCTCCTAAAAAACAATTAATGTCATTATCATTTTAATCCATGCATAAAACATTAAGAAAATGAGTTCTGAAGAGACAAGGAATGTATTTCAATGAATTACTTGTGACAAATTGAATGAAGAATGTTTAAACGAAATGAAAAATCCAATTTGGAAAATATTTGGTATAAAAAGTCCACTTTCAAGAGTTATCTTTTCTAATTACCCAAGACTCAAAACACCAGGGAACGTTTGACATTACATCTAAAATTCAAAACAAAGCTTTAAATTGCCAGAGTATACATTTAAAATCAATAAAGCAGATATATAAATCAACACCAACACAGTAAATAGTGCAAGTAAATAACTTTTTAATTTCAACAAGGTAGTAGATTTTAACTCGAATTTCCTCTATACAAAAATGTCATTGATTGATAGAGCTCAATGCATGCATCGCTATGAAATTGACATTACTTGTCTGGCGAAGATTAGACTGTTGTTTTCTTTTGTTTCTGCTTAACAGCAATTCTTCTTGATTCTTTTTGTGAATATCTTAAATTACTTTGTTTTCACTGTTTATAACACCGCATGTTTCATCTATTTTTAAAGCGTTTTAAAGGTCAGGGTCATATTATAGAGGTACCTGTATAAATCGTCCCCAGAGGAAACCGGTCGACACAATGGGGGTTTATTTTTTTTTGTGTAGTACGTCATCAAAAAGTGGTGTAATGAGCCTCCTTAATGTTCTTTCTACCCTACTTGAACAACCAAAACATGTCTCTATCAAGAAATTTCAGGTCTTCTATATGCAGATGACCTTGCATTAATATCTGACAACCAAATTGATTTACAGAAAAAATTAAATCTATTAAACAATTACTAATAGGTGGTGTCTAGAAGTAAATTGCTAAAATAAAAATATTCATTTTTAACAAAAGTGGTCGCCTGATTCAAGAACCTCTTTTTCTTTGAAATATAAAAATTCAGGAACCCTTTATCTTGGAAATACAAAAATTCAGGAACCTTTTTTTCTTGGAAATACAAAAAATGAGTGTGTCAAAAGGTATAAATATCTGGGAATAGTACTATGTTCGTCCGGCTCCTTTAAGGGAGCCTATTGCAATGAAACGTTATTATACCCCCCGCTTGAAAAGCGGGAGGGTATATAGTAATCGTGAATTCCGTCCGTCTGTACGTCTGTCCGTCCGTCCGTCCGTCTGTCTGTCCGTCCGTCCGTCTGTTACGCTTTGGGGTACCCATCTCTTATCCGCAACTCCTCTCATACCACTGAATGAAATTTGATGAAACTTTCACAGAATCTTTATTACATATTGCCATTGTGCACCTCCTACTTTACTTTTTGATCCGACACATATTTTGGGTTTCCCGGCCACAGGAAAACATGGACTTTTTCACCAGTTATAACCATATGGGAGGCGGGGGGTATCATTTAGTGAGCTCATCGCTCACAGTACCTCTGGTTTTGAAAGCCCTCTTAAAACTCCCCTAAGATATGAAGTCATAAGATCTATCTATTAACTCATCTACACCTATTCGACAACTTAATCAAACTTTCCTTATTTGTGAAGTTTTATCCCGCTATCGCCTGCATATATGGTGATATTATACTTTCGTGTAAATTAGTTGAATCTGATTGGTCGAGAAACATTTGTTAAAAAACACTATTACCCGCTGAGAAATGAAGCCACGCCCTCCAGCGTAGCAACAGTCAACATTGCTTGACGACGGGTGAAATTCCAAAAAATAGCGACTGCGAAGAATTTATGCGCACACTGTTCACAGTTATATGTATTTGTATAAAACATTCAGTATAATATAATAAATACTGCATGTAGTTGAGTGTAACATTGAAAATGTTCACCCCTCCAAAACCATTGTCAACCTCGGCTGCGCCTCGGTTGACAATGGTTTTCTTAGGATGAAAATTTTCAATGTTACACTCAACTACATGCAATACTTAAATATTAACATATTTAGATTTATTCAAAGGCATGCTCCAAGTACGAATAATTTTTAAGCTAAAAGCAGGCTTCTGATAGATACGTTAATGTTACATGGATTTCTGCAACCTTGTTTAAAGTTAGCAATGCAAAAATTCTATGGATAATACTAGTATATTGACCTATTTTTACGAATGTATTCTATATCATACAACATATTCAAGAACTATAATGTGAATCAGATTCTCAAAAACTTAAAATAAAGAATTTCTTCATGATAGTTTAAAACTAGATTTTTTGATATCATAGAAACTTCGTCTTCGATAAAAATAGAAGCGGGATATTTTCCACGAAATTACTTTGTTTAAGAGCACTCTGATTTACGCACACGTATTCTGAAGCTGATATAATAACACTCTTAAAAAAAGTTTTACTTAGTAGTCATTTTTTACTTGAAATAACAAAGATAAGTAATAGATAATTACTAAGCATTTACTTAAAATTTAAAATCAATTACTGAAATATATGTCAATTACTAGATTCAAATGTTTTACTTGATTTTTGTATTTTAAAAAAATGTTTTACTTACACACTAAAAAGTTTTACTTAGTAATTTATATTTACTTAAATTTGTGTATATAAGTAATAACTTTACTTGGTCTTTAATACTTACATTTTACCACTATTTACTATATAATTAATATTTTAATGCCCCCGTAAACGAAGTTTTGGGGGTATATAGTTTTTGTCGTTTCCGTCTGACTGTCTAGCTGTCTCTCTGATTCTCTGTTTATCCGCAGAAACTTTAACCTTGCCCATAACTTTTGATTTAGCGGAGCTATAACTTTCATATTTCACACGTGTATTCCTTGTGACAAGACCTTATACACAAAAAATTCAAACTTATTCTTTATCCAAATCTTTTTAACAGTAAATACCATTTATACTTCACATATATATTTTTTGTTGAAAGAACTTTCATTGAATACCAACAACTATGAAATTTTGACCTTGACCCTGGAGATTTCCATCCTTGTGAAAAAACTTTAACCTTGGCCATAACTTTTTAACAGTAAGGAAAAGTGCTTTCATACTTACATATATGTAATCATTTTGAGAAGACCATTTATAGGATACCAAGAACTTTGACCTTGACCTTGGAGTTTGACCCACTTTTAAAAAGCAAACCTTGACTGTAACTTTAAAAGGATTAGGGTTAGTGCATTCATATTTAACATAGTTCATCCTTGTGACAAGACCTTTCTTTGGGTACCACCAACTCTGTCCCTTTGTCCTTGACCTTGGAGTTTGACCTACATTTCAAAATTGGTAACCTTGACCATAACTTCTGAAGGGTTGAGGCAAGTGTTTCCATATTTCACATATGTATTTTTTTGTAGCAAGACCTTTCATTAGATACCAATAACCTTGACCTTTTGACCTTGGAGATATCAAGAAATCCCAATAATTAAATTTGCATTTAAGAAAAGTTTAACCTTTGCTATGTTGCTATACAGTGGCATAGGTGTTTCACAAACACATCTTGCATGTTTGAATTGTATTTAATTGATTTACTTAAAACAAAAATTTATTTACTAAATCAAGGAGAATTCAGATGAGTAATTACTTAAATATGGTAGTCTTATCACTAATTGTCTGTGAGGAGGAGTTATCTTTCATCTAAATATACCTTCATGTGAAAAAAAAGTCACACTAATAAAAATGCTATATTAAGTACTTGAAATGTTTAACCATTTTTAAAATGGTCCTTAAAAAAATACAACTTATTCAATTTTTAAGGCTTTCGAAGTTGGAATCAAATGTTTTATTGATATATATAATAAAACAGTTACAAAGAAATTGGCAAAAGAAATGAAAAGTATAATTGTTTCCATCATAAGTAGATTTCTTCTATTTAATCATTCAGAGGGCCCAATTAGGGAACTCTGATAAAGAAATCTGTGAGTAGTACTCACATGTCAGAGGGTGGGTACCTTGCAGTGTTTCTAGTAAATAATGTTGATTTTAGTAAATATGATAAGTATTTCATTTACTTAGTATTCTTTTAAGTAATAATATTCTAGATTTTAATTAATTTCAGAATTACATTTACTTAGTAATAATTCATAAAATTTAGTAAATAGAAAGCATATTATCTCTGAATTAAGTAATAATAATTTAACAAATATGAGTAGTTCATTTACTAACTTAAAGTAATACAATTCCTATAATTTAAGTAACTCTATTGATACTTAGTAAATCATTTTATAAGTAAATGAATTCATCCTTATTACTAATTATGTTTACAATTACTAACCATGATAGTCATTTACTTGCTATTCTGACTAAATGGATTACTAATAATTACTAGTTTTTCTCAATCTAATATCTTATTTTAAAAACAACAAGTAAAACTTTTTTTAGAGTGAAGGGTGCTTGAGTTCCCCGTTGACAATGTTTATATTGTCTTCGGAGACCACAGATGCGTTAGAGATCGTTATGGCTATTTTGTATAAGTTTCTTGAATCTTCAGACAAGTGCTCGTTCAATGTAAAAAGTTGAAAATATAAAAAAAAGTGTTACATGTAAGAAAGGATTTTCACTGATAATAGGTCAAACGTTAAAGGTCAAAGATAAAAAATTGTAGTGTATTTAGAAAGGTCTTGTCACGGGTAATAGACACATGTGTAATATGCAAGTCCTATTTCTTCCCATTCAAATGATATGTATTGTATATATGCCGAATACAGTTCTGTATTAAAAAATATCAGACAGTTTGAGGCCCGTTAGGGCCGAAAACTGTCTGATATTTTTTAATACAGAATTGTATGAGGCATATATCGTACTTAAAACATTGCTTTTAATTTACCTGAGACAGTCCGATATTAGAACAAAAGACAAAGGTTTTAATGACCATGCACTGAAGCAATTCTTTTAAGAATGTAGGCTTAAATGAAAAGTACTCAGTATTTGGGGAATTGGCTTCACTGAAGAAGGTATTTGAAAGAATTTGAAAGGAGAGTGGGGACAAAATATTTCTTCATTAAAACATGCACGGAGATTAAAGCAGTGCAACGAATAATCATACAAACAATCAAGTGAATGATGAATTTGAAATGGAATGGAAAATGTAGAAATGAAGAATTGCCACAGAAAATTAAGTGTAATCAGCTATAACTTTATTAAACCACAAGCATTCATAAAGATATTTCGTCAACATCTAGTGTATTAGCATATATTTTATCTGACAAACTTTCATGAAATTCTGATGAAAATTCAGGTAATTATGATGTCCAAATGACGTCATCATATTTTTAATATGGAACCTTTATGTGAACAGCTGATAGAAATTGTCAAACTTTAATATGGGCGTAAATCTGCTACTTTAGTTATTAGAACCATGAGAAAACAACATCTTGTAATGAAAGTGCCCAACAGAATGCTAATTTACAGATTTCAGAGGAATGTAATGGGTAGCGTATTTGACCATGCCTACTATAGTCGAATCAGAGGGGATATTGGAAAGTGGACTCTTCCAATGGGCTGTTCACCCCTCTGAGTAAATAGAATGATCCGTAGGTATATAAAGGAGACGCTAGCAGCTGCCAGGCATTATTCTGACGGAATCAGACTGAATCAGTTGTAAAGAAAAGAAGAAGAAGAAGAAAGCGCAAGGTAATAAAGTCATTACTGGAAAAATAAAGCAAAGGTTAGAAGCGCATTAGTGTAAAGAGAACAGTCTAGAGGAATTGTGGTGAGGTACCAGGGCGAAGTAATTCTGCATAAGAGTGAAAGAACCTGGTACTTCACTTAACAATAGGAACTCTGACTATTCCAGGAACACAGTGCAAGTTACCTTGCTCAGAACCACGGCCTACCATTGAAATCATTTTGTACATAGTTCCAATCAATAATAACTCAGATAGAGTAAGAGGAAAAACATATATATTATAATTAAAGAACCCCTGTCCCTTGTAGAACCCAGTAGGTTTACACGTTACATTTTGGTGGCAGCTGTTCAAGGGATAGGGTATTTAATTTTGTTTGATTTTCATTATAAATTTAATGATATTTTGTAGAAAATTCTTGTTTTTGTGTTACTTGGTTGGGGTAGGCTGTTTAGAAAAGATCAAGTACCGTAAAGGTACCACGTACAATTTAGGATCCGTGACACTGTACCGATATAGAAGAAGGAACTTTGTTCAAGGATACTGTGTCCTGTGTACTCGGTTACTTTGTATCAGGAACCGTGTTCTGTTTCATGATTAAGGGTACTGGGTATCTGTTTACAGTGTATAGGACTGTTGTGGTGTTGGATTTAAGAAAATCCCAGTACTATCATTGAGATGAATATACCGATATTGGAAAGGGAAATTTTAGTGGATCTCGAGGAGATAGATGACAAGAGACAAAAACTTAGGGAAACGTTAGAGACTTTAAGATCTACACCGTCCATTTACAAATCCAAGGAACCCCCATTTTCTGTGATCCGAGACTCGGGTGTGGACATGAAGCAGGAAAACGTAGACACTGATGCCAGTCAGTATGGGTTGGGCGCTGTTTTGTCACAAGAGATAGATGGACATCTAAGGGTAATAGCGTATGCCAGCAGAACGCTATCCAAGACCGAACGGCGGTACTGTGTAACACGCAAAGAACTCTTAGGGGTGGTGTTTGCCGCTAAACATTTCCGACACTACTTGTATGGACACAAGGTGATTGTTCGAACGGATCACAGTGCCCTAAAATGGCTCCTTAGCTTCAAGGATCCCCAAGGCCAGGTAGCTAGATGGATAGAACTCCTCAATACATATGACATGGAAATAAAACACCGGCCTGGTGCTAAGCACGGGAATGCAGATAGTCTTAGTCGGTTACCCTGCCGTCAGTGCGGATTTACAGAAGACTGGGATAAAGAGGCGATTCAAGAGGAACCGACTACTCCCGGTGCTGAGTGTGAAGTTATTGCAATGATTGATTCTGTTTCCAGTGATTTGAATACTCTTCAGGACAATGACGAGGACTTGTCACAAGTCAAAAACTGGGTGAATGATAGTAAACGTCCAGAATATTCTGATATCAAGCATAAAAGTAAGGTTCTTAAATCCCTTTGGTCACAATGGAACAACCTTGAAATTAAGGATGGTGTTCTTTGTAGAAAATGGACTACTGATAAAAAGATGTATCACCAAGTAATTGTTCCTTTATCAGAAAGAAGAGAGATTCTAGAGCTATGTCATGATGCCAGAACCTCGGGACATCTTGGAGTCCATAAGACTCTAGAAAAAGTGAGAGATCGGTTTTATTGGACGGGATTGCAAAGTGACGTAAGGAGTTAT
>PRKT01000419.1:140994-152630 GCA_003671525.1 Saccostrea glomerata
CCACAGTGAACTATTAGAACTTGAGGAATGATTTCATTATGGCGATTTAACAAACTAGCAATGTGTTGATCAAGTTGCTCCCATTTTAGTCCCCCAGATCCGGACCAGGTTACATCTATGTTTAAGTGCTCCAGAGACAAGTTTTGGCCAATTGGCGAACGTGTGCAGTAATCTTCAGCTCGTCTGATGATGGAAGATCCAACAATCCATACTTTGCAGCGAGTTCATACAAACTTAGCTTACAGTTAGTAAGACTGACTATCTACAAGACTACAGTATTAGGGCGAACATATGACTTAAAAGCGTTGGATTTCCATCTACCCATGGTTTTGATTTCTTGCTCTGGAGTACCTTGCATATACAATGAAGTTGCAGCCCCTATGCGAAATGAATGGGATTTGAATGTTGATATATCAAGTTTGAGGAATGATAGAGCTTTCTTTAGTATTTGATTGAATTGATAGTAAGTCAAGGGTGAGCCATCCATGTGGCACAGAAACTGTGATGTTTGAGTTTGTGATGGTCTATGGGTCGTGTACTCTAGAATGTTGTGGAATAGGACTTGATTGTGCTTTGTACTGTTAATATGCATTGTTGTGCCCTTGCCATGCTGATCTGTTTTAGTTTTCCCTAAAGTGATCTGAATGGATGATTGGGATATTGATAAATTTTCTATTGATAATGGGGAACTGTGGGTATTTGCCCTAGTGGTGGTTATTTCACCAACTCGAAGTAAAGCAAAGAATGCGAGCCCATATGCTGAGGAGAACAGTAATTTTTCATAATAATTGCGACACACATGTTGCAGCGAGTCTATTAACTTGACTAATAGGGGAAATGTTATCGGGCTTCTTGAATCTTTTCTATGTTTTAGTTGTTTAAAGCCATTTAGCATTTTCTTAACTATGAAAAATTGGCATGGGTCTGGGAAATTACCAAGTTTTATATTGAAGCTTAAGCCAGCTAGGTAGGTTTTGGCTGTAGAGTAAGTTGTCCCCTTTGAGGATAGGTAAGCAATATAGTTAATTAATTGGTCTATGGGAGGGGGCCATACTTCTGTTAAGTTAAATTTTTTTCTAAATTGTGCAAATGAGTCAAGACCTTTCTGGTATATTTCTTGAGTGTTATGAGAGACTGATGCTGAGAGTAGTTGTTCTACTTCCTGCTCAAATGGTTCCAGAATTCCAGAGGAACTTGGCAGGGATAATAGTCTGCATGGGGGGCCAGCTTCCTGAACTTTTGCCACTGAAAACGAGATATGGCATCAGCTATAGAATTAGAATGACCTGGTATATGTTCGCAGCGGACTTGGATATTGTAATTTAATATTTTATAAAGAAAAGGCCTGAGGAGGGACATAACTCTTGGTGACTTTGATGTTTTTTGGTTGATTATCTCGACAACAGCCATGTTATCAATATGCAAGATTATTTTTCTGCCTTGTAGTTTGTGGCCCCATATGTATATTGCAAGGGCGACTGGGACTAGCTCCAGATAAGTCAGATCTCTACGATCGTGTTGTGACCATTCTGAGGGCCATTGTAGGTAGGACCATTGTGTACCAAATATGACCCCACACCCAAGTGAACCAGAGCTATCAGAGGATATGTGAATAGTGTCTTTATCTGACCAGCGAATATCTGGGAATACAGTTGTGCCATTAAAGTCGGACAGGAACTCGAGCCATATATCTACATCTTCGCGAAGTGCCCTTGAGATAGTGATATAATGGTGTTGTTTGTATCCCTGTGATAGGCTGTCATAAAATCGCCTACAAAAGGCTCTCCCTGCAGGTATTGCCTTAGAAATAAATGCCAAAGATCCAACTAATGATTGCATTTCTTTAAGAGTAATTTTGCGACGCGAGGCAACGTTTTGAAGTTGGGCTTTAAGGGCGTCGACTTTATCTTTAGGGACAAATATAGTTTGGGTGATGGTATTAATCCCTAACCCTAGAAATGTTAAACATGTTGTAGGACCTTCAGTTTTTTCCTCTGACAGAGGAACGCCGAGTGTTTCACAAGTTATGTCAAATATTTGCATGAGGTTTTTGCACACAAGGGTGTTTGCAGGGCCTGCAAAAAGGAAATCATCAAGGTAGTGTACTAATGTGTCAATATTGGCTCGATCTTGAACAATCCAATGGAGGGCTGTTGCAAATTTTTCAAATGTAGCACATGCTATAGAGCAACCGAATGGGAGGCACTTATCGAAATAATAGTTGTTAAAATAAAAACCAAGCAAGGAAAAATCCTCGGGGCGAATAGGAAGGAGTCTGAATGCACTAGAAATGTCTTTTTTCCCCAACAAAGCTCCCTTGCCTAGTTCTTTTATCATTCTTACTGTCGAGTCAAATGATGTATAATGAACGGTGCAGAGATCTGGGTCTATAAAGTCATTAACACTATTTCCCTCTGGTGCAGATAAGTTACAAATCATACGCCACCCCCCTTGCTTTTTGGGAACAATGCCTATTGGGCTACACTTGATATTTGACATGGGGATATTCTTGAACGGCCCAGCTACTCTACCTAATTTAACCTCTTGATCAATTTTTTCTTGGAGCTGCTGTGAATTTGTTTGTGCAGATTTCATGTTTTTAGATTTTTGATATTCCCGTATACCCGAATAACAAATGTTGAAACCATATTGAAAACCATTGATTAATTCATGAGCAATATGTTGCAAGGGGTAGTCTTTTAGCATTGATTTTAGGATGTTAACGTTGACTGGGGTTGGGGCCAAGTCCCAGAGGCCTTGGTTGGTTTGGGGGGAACCCTCTACTCTGAAATCTGCTTGGGGGCTGGCGGGGATGTTCGGCTTGGGATGGGCGAAAGTTTTCTGTGCGAAATGCCTGACTGTTGTGCCAGCGGCAGTTTATGAGTGGGTGATTATTGGAGCATTTAATGCAAGCATGTTGATAAGTGCAGTATGGTCTTCCGCATGTGCCTTTGTAATTGAAGTCAAAGCATTTTGGCGATTTAGATGTATAATTTGGGGTTTGCTGTGATAGAGTGTTGTGGCCATGAGACACATACAAGAGCCATAATTCTGCGTCGACACACCCCCAGTCGAGAGTATGGTTCCTGGAGCGCTTTAGTCTAAACTGTATGTCATAATTGAGCCAGTTTAAGTTTGATGATCGCTGTGCAGCAGTGCGTATGATGTTAATGTATTTAAGGATTGATTGAATGTGTTCAGGGAACTTAGTCAAGTAAATGCTGCTGAAAATGAGGAAAGCATTTGTCCATGTTTCAATTGAAGTTATTTTGATTTCTTTATGCTTAGCCTTTAGCACTAATTCGCCAGCAACAAATGCGAGCTGTTGCTGGGGCTCGTCATTTGGTTTGAGAGGAAGTAATTTATGCAAGTGAATGAATGCATTATCATATATGTTTTGTCTCAGGTTGTCTGGGACATGGACGCCCAATGCGTCTGAAACGCTACATAATGAATTTGGTGTTGTTGCACTTGAATTAGATAATGTATTAGTGCTGCCTGAAGTACCTGGAGAAAGCATTGTTGGCGATGCCTCAAACTCTAAGGGGTCAGGGATGTCTATTCCTGAGGAAGTTGTAGGCTGGTTTGATAAGGCTGGAGGTATGGCGTCAGCAGTGACCTGGTTCGGTTGAGTCACGGTGCTTGTAGGCCTGGATGCTTTGGCCTTTTTGGTGGCAGCTGGAGCTCGGCCGGGCCTGGCATATGGAGACTTTGTAGTCCTTTTTGCACGGAGCATGTTTCTATAAAACAAACAACTGTGTAACTTGTGTTTAACATATACATAATTCATTATTATTATTATTAATTGCTTATATATTTATAAATTTTTACTATTAATGTTTTTTTTTTTTTCCTTTTTTTAATTTTTTGTTTGAATCTGAGATTGTAAGTTATTAACATCGTTTACTAATTATGAATGATCAAATTATATGTAGAGTTAAAGCCCTTTTGTTTAACGTTTGGCATGCCGCCATTAACGGATGGTGATGATGAATATTGATCCAGCAAAATCTGCTGACATCTTAAGTGCTGAGGCAAGGGAAACGCCCAATTCGCTTCCAATGCTTCACTAGATGTTTAATACATACCGATGACCGGTGGAACGATACCTGTACAATATAGTAATCCACGTAATGGGTTGCAACTTGGAGGTGATTTTTCTGTCGATGCTGTCTGATCAAAATCGTCGAGCGAAGAGGATGTGTGCGCAAGCGCATTTAAGGCTTGGGGCTATTTTGGAAATTTGGTTGAGGACAGGGGAGTTATCGCGCTTAGGCTATTCTTCTTCGATAACTGGCATTTACCGCACATGGCGGTAAATGCAATTATGTTACAGGTTGTCCACAGTGCAGAAAGAGAAAGAATCGCTCATCAGGAAAATCCTACATGCAAGTTGACCAAACCGGATCTCCCTTAGAGCGAATAGCAACGGATATAATGGGTCCATTGCCAGAGACGGACAGAGGCAACAAATATATACTTGTCATCGCAGACTACTTCACTAAGTGGACGGAGGCGTATCCAATGAAGAACATGGAAGCCCAGACCGTAGCCGAAGTACTAGTGGAGCAGTTTATTTCCAGATTTGGAGTGCCAGAAGTCATACATAGCGATCAAGGACGGCAATATGAGAGTAGACTGTTTAAGGATATTTGTAGCTTACTGGGTATTCGGAAAACACGAACAACCGCCTTTCATCCCAAGTCAGATGGGATGGTCGAGAGATTTAATAAAACTTTAGCTACAATGTTAACTGCCTATGTCTCAGATCATCAAACTGACTGGGACGAACACTTGCCTTACGTACTAATGGCGTATCGCTCAGCTATTCACGAGAGTACAGGGTATACACCTAACATGCTAATGTTGGGAAGGGAAGTTTCCACTCCCTTGGACATTATGTATGGTTTACCCAGAGATAAAGAAAACATGAGTGTTCATGAATATGTGAGGAAGTTACATGACATTATGGAAGAAGCCCATCGATCCACTCGAGAAATTACAAATCAAGCTATGCTAAGGCAGAAACGGTACCATGATAAGAATGTGGTCCCTAAACACTTTGAAATTGGTAACAAAGTGTTAGTATTTATCCCTCAAAGAATTGTAGGAAAGTCTCCAAAGCTTATGAGCTTTTGGTATGGTCCTTATGAAATTATAGAGAAGCACACAGATCTTACATATAAAGTTAAGCGAGAGGGTGAAAAGAAAACAATGGTGGTTCATATAGATAGGCTGAGACCATATAAGTCGCAAAACCTCAGTCTCGAGACAGAAAGTGAAAATGAGTGCCTTCCGGTGGGTGGGGGTGAAAATACAAGTGTAGAAGATATTGGTAGTGAAAAGGAAGACGATGTTCAATATGTACCGAATACAGATTTGAATGAAATAGAAATAGAGTATACAAGTCGAAGACAGCGAAAAAGGCCAAATTGGCACTCAGATTATCAGTTTGACTATAATTTGTAAATGATAATGTGTTATATGTTTTTCCAGATCATTGACCACGAAATGCCTTTGACAAAAGTAACTCCAAGGAAACCAGGGTTCCTGTGTTCCATTTGTCTTCTCAGACTTCCATCGCATGAAGAATGGAGAGAACATCTCATCACCTGTGCATCTGAGGACATGAAGAAAAGACAATACGAGTGTAGCCTTTGTGATAAAGCCTTTGCAAAACCGTCACTTCTCGTCCGACATCAAAAGAGAGTACACACTACACCCACAGCAAACAAATCTGCGACAGTAACAAGCTGTGTGGCTGCCGTGAGTGAAGAAACGGACGATGACCTGGCATGGCAGCAGGATCCAGGTGAACTCATTTTTGATCCCGACCTTGAATCTGGAAGAACCATTAGAAAAGCAACAGCACCTTGCTTACCTGGGATGAAGAGAAAAATTGTGGAAGAGAGTCCAGTTCCCAGTGCATCTACAGAAAGTGTTTTGGATAAAGACAATTCTGAGGATTCAAGTGCAGCTTCGCTACCATTCCATTGTCCCTGTTGCAAGAGTCTGAGTTCTAAGAGCGATGTGGGTGTACAAACTGATGGAGTCAGTCACAAGAAAACAGTAAGGGTTATCAGAAGATACCAGAAAGACGGAGAGAGCATTGAGAAGTTCGAGGAAGAGGTATGGAACGCATGAGAACATGAGAAAAATGAAAACAGTGTTTGAAACAGTTTTGTGTACATATTCCTGAATAAGATACAAGAAGTATTTTTAATTTAATTCAAGGAACGATATTCCCCCTTGTTAAAACACTGTATCCATGTATATATGTAACTTTGTATGTTTGTCTACTAATAAGAAAAGTTTTTTAAAAAAAAAAAAAGTTTAAGTTTGTTGATCATTTGCCATGCGAGACGCATGTTCATGGAGGCGTGGGTAGTGTAATGGGTAGCGTATTTGACCATGCCTACTATAGTCGAATCAGAGGGGATATTGGAAAGTGGACTCTTCCAATGGGCTGTTCACCCCTCTGAGTAAATAGAATGATCCGTAGGTATATAAAGGAGACGCTAGCAGCTGCCAGGCATTATTCTGACGGAATCAGACTGAATCAGTTGTAAAGAAAAGAAGAAGAAGAAGAAAGCGCAAGGTAATAAAGTCATTACTGGAAAAATAAAGCAAAGGTTAGAAGCGCATTAGTGTAAAGAGAACAGTCTAGAGGAATTGTGGTGAGGTACCAGGGCGAAGTAATTCTGCATAAGAGTGAAAGAACCTGGTACTTCACTTAACAATAGGAACTCTGACTATTCCAGGAACACAGTGCAAGTTACCTTGCTCAGAACCACGGCCTACCATTGAAATCATTTTGTACATAGTTCCAATCAATAATAACTCAGATAGAGTAAGAGGAAAAACATATATATTATAATTAAAGAACCCCTGTCCCTTGTAGAACCCAGTAGGTTTACACGTTACAGGAAGTTTGAAGTTAAAGGCACCATAATTGACACATGACTTAATTCTGGTCTTAGAAGACCAAGGAGTGCCCGTACCAAAGAGAACATTAATACCATTAATAGTGTTATAACTGTACTGAAATTCTATTTTAAAAAATCCCTTAAACAGGTCCTGCATGAACAAGATAGCACCTTTGGTAAATCTAGCGTTCATACAATACTCGAATTTGATTTAAAACTGATTTCTCATAAGATAATTGTAATGCAGCATTTGAAATTTACAGAAATTATAGTAGCTATTTAGAGTTGGCCCATTGGATTTTGATTAGGCCCGACTCTGAAAATTTAACAGAAGCATCGTTTTCCGGATGAAGCCCAACTTCCATTTTAACAATGTTGTTAAAAGAGAATCTTAAATTCTAGTGTTTTTGAAACCCAATTTTAATGTGGAAAAACCTCGAAACTGTCAGAATGTTACATTTAAAACTTGGTAAAAAACTTCAAAATCGTTTTCTAAAAATGTTAATTCCAAGGAACGTATTTTGGAACATACTGTAAAATGACCTATGTTTTTCTAAAGAAAAAATATTTATGATTAATAAGGAGACTGTAAAAAATGTATGCTTGACAAAAAATTTATTGTAATTTTAGTATATATTCTAAATTTCATTAATGTACCTTGAGGCATTAAATTTTTATAACGGTTTAAAAGTGTAACGTATGTTTTGGGACACCCTGCAAACTCCATACAGTGTCGATTCTCCGGGACTACTTTCCCTACGAATAGCGGCTTCCATGCGTCATTGGAAACGAAGAGAAGTTTTGTGTCTCTTTGCTGTAATACAACACATTGATTCTCAATGAATTTGAAAGAAATTTGAGTCTTAGGATCCAAGTGGCATTGTATATTTCATGGTTGTGCGAATGACATCAATAATAATGAGAATATTCGAGAAAACAAAGAGCTTTGTAATTCGACCACACATGATGACTGGGCTGAGGAAACATTGATGTAATAGGCCTAAATGGTAAAGTTTAAATACTGTATAAGATGAGACAATTTCTGTAAATGAGTTACACATGTCCATTTTTATGATAACCATTTAGACCCTGAATTCTCCAATTTAATTAGCATGCAGCTGCATATAGACCAGAAGAGTTGGAACACATCATACATATAACAATGAAATCTACAAAAAATTAATGATTTCATTCAAGCATATAAAGTCTTAAAATTATACAAAATCATTGTTATTATTCAACTAGGTTATACAAGTAAACCATTATGTTACATGAACAACATTGTGTACATGCAGATCTCATGTATCTATCTATGTATACAAGCTACAAATTTTGAAAATATAAATATTTCCTACTGAGGAAGTGAAAATGAAGAATATAAAGAAGTAAACAAAAGTTTGATTTTGACAGGAGAGGGGGAAAACAATAAGGACAACATCAGGATATGACTTCAATGGGTCACCCATTAATTTAAATTCCTGAAATATAGGAATTTGGTGCTTGTCGATCCAGCTTTCTGACCACTGTGACAGATCCTGCCTGATTATCATATTGAAGGTAAAAAATTCAAATATCATAATCTCCTTCAACACACAAAACAGTGTCAAATTAAGGACAGCTAGATCAGGAAGTACATGATATTTCTAAAAAATGTTCTTCTGTTTAGAGAGGAAAGACAAAGTTACAGACTATAAATGTATAATGTAACAGTATGGCTAGAGTTAAGTGTGTTATGTCATGATACACTAAAATGTACATGTATCATGATTCATATCAAAAAGTCACTATTCACATTTTTAAAATTAATTTGTATTCTATTAAATGAAATTCTCAATCTCATTTTCAAAGATATAAAGTTAAAATATGGTTTATTCTATCAGTTAACTAATAATGATGTAATAGTTCATAATTTCTGAATACAATAAAAAAAACAGCAAAAGTAAATAAAGTAAAAACTCTTTAACTAGGTTAATAGACTAAAAAGAAATTATGGCATATATTGCAATATGTGTACACTAGTCACAGTTCTATTTTTATTAGTATAAAGTAAGCTTAAGTAAGTCAGGAAAAAATTACTTGTTTTGCCCTCGTATTCTTAGATTTGGTATTATATATTTTTTGCCCTGTTTGTCCATCTGTCAGTCTAGCTGTCCGTCTGCCTGTTTGTCCACAAAATCTTTAACATTACTCACATTTGGATGTGTGGGTCTATTGCTTTCATATTTGAATTTCACATATGTATTCCTTTATAAGTAAAGACCTCTCTGCAGGTACAGCCAAATTTGACCTTGGGATTTTGAGCTGCATTTGAAAAACTTCAATTTTTGCCATGCAGGGCATCAATGTTTTGCAAACCCCTTGTTTTCAGGTATCATTATATCAAGCATAATGCAGTTTTGTAACCATGCAACTACATGTGCATGACATTGTGATTATTGATTAATTTGTTGGAATGACTTACATCTATCTTTTTTTTCTTAAATTTAGATGCATACATGACTACTGTATTTTATTTGTGTGTATAAGTAAATAAGACAGTGTGAAAATTTTGCATTTATCACAATTCATTTTTTTTCAGACTGATATTTGAAGGACCTTTCTACCTAAACAGAAATGTATGAATGCCAACCTCACTGTTTCAGCCACTCAACACCATACCATCAAAGTGGATAATCATGATATTCAAAGACATTAACAGTAGATATGATCATCAGAGACAAAATGAGCCCCCGAAAGATTTCACTCTTGTTTAACTGGGATGAGTGTTTCACATGTATCATTCTTTTACACATACATATGTTTAAATAGAGGTAAATGTTATTCAACATATTTTTAGGTCACCTGAGCCGAAGGCTCAAGTGAGCTTTTCTGATCACATTTTGTCCGGCGTCCGTCTGTCTGTCTGTCTGTCTGTAAACTTTTCACATTTTCGACTTCTTCTCAAGAACCGCTGGGCCAATTTCAACCAAACTTGATACAAAGCATCCTTGGGTGAAGAGGATTCAAGTTTGTTCAAATGAAGGGCCAGGCCCTTATTCAAGGGGAGATAATTGGGAATTAATGAAAATTTGGTGGCATGTTTTAAAAATCTTCTTCTCAAGAACCACTGTGCCAGGAAAGATGAAACTTATGGGGAAACATCCTCAGGTAGAGTAGATTCCAGTTTGTTCAAATCATGACCCCCGGGTGTAGGACGAGGCCACAATGGCCGACCAAAGTTGTACATAGAAATATAGGAAAATTCTTTAAAAATCTTCTTCTCAATAATAGCAAAGCCTTAATTGATCATATTAATACGGAAGCATCCCAGGTAGTGTATATTCAAGTTTGTTCAAATCATGACCCCCGGGGGTAGGGCGGGGCCAAAATGGCCGACCAAAATTTTACATAGAAATATATAGGAAAATTCTTTAAAAATCTTCTTCTCAAGATTGACAAAGCCATAATTCATCATATTTATATGGAAGTGTCCCCAGGTAGTGTAGATTCCAGTTTGTTCGAATCATGACCCCTGGGGGTAGGGTGGGGCCAAAATGGCCGACCAAAGTTTTACATAGAAAAATATAGGAAAATTCTTTAAAAATCTTCTTCTCAAGATTAGCAAAGCCATAATTCATTATATTTATATTGAAGCATTCTCAAGTAGTTTAGATTCAAGTTTTTTCAAATCATGACCCCTGGGGGTAAGGCGGGGTCACAATTGCTAATTAAGGTTTAATATAGAAATATATAGGAAAATTCTTTCAACATAATCTTCTCAAGAATAGCAAATCCATGATTGGTCATGGTTTGGATTTAAACTTTTCAATAAAAAACCAATTTCTACTTTTCCTAGCCACAGTGCTCAGGTGAGCGATGTGGCCCATGGGCCTCTTGTTTCTTTTAATTTGAATACATGTAGAGGCAAATGAAAAAAAATGATCACATCAATGTTTCATTGTGTTATATTTATGTATCAATCATAACAAGTCTGATATCCGAAATCCAGAAAAAGCACCCTAAATGTGTATTTATTTTGCAATGTTTTTCATAAATGTTATACTAGTCTATCATACCTTTGCTGTCTTACAGAGATTATGCATTTCACTTTGGAATGTCATAAAGATTCAACTTGAGATAAATTTCTGCTCTTTACTGAATCAAATTGAATGTGAAAAAAATACAACTATACAGAAAAAACCCTCACATTCTTTCGGTTATGGACAGTGTTGACATGAACAAATTTGTGCTGCCTCCTTTTATATTGAGTTGAATTGATTGTACTGTATTACTTTTAATTACAATAAGACCTAACTATTTCTTTTTTTTTTTTGAAATTGCTTTAAACACTTAGGTTTTTCTAGCAATAAAAAGGAGCTAAGCAATTTTAAAAGTGTATAAAGGGGGAGGGCATAGCAAGTGAAAATAAAAAAAAAACCAAGCAAGCATAAGTCGGATTGGAGACTGATATTGTACATGTATTTTCAACAGAAAAAATGAATACAATATCATGGAGTGGTTGGATGTTACTGCAACATAAAGTGCCTGGAGGTGGTGACTATATTTTAAAACCAAGAAGTAAAGAATTGTGAATATCCTCACCCCATCCAATGCAATAAGGAAGCGAAATATCATTATATCCAATCAGAGAAAGATTCTATACAAACGATTGAGACTCTAAAAAATGTCCGCAAAGACGGATCCAGTGTCGGCGCGCCGCACGTAAACCCC
>PRKT01000419.1:178629-192300 GCA_003671525.1 Saccostrea glomerata
AAATGAATAAATTGTAAAGAATTTAGTAGAACTGACTTTTACGCATGCGTAGTATAGATAAAAAATGTCGCAATGCGGATAAATAAGACTAAACAAAGTTAATGTTCATATTCATCGATATAAAACACCTCTCGATGATTCCTACTATTAATAAAAATAGAAGAAAAACCAAAACTGGTTTTCTTTGGCCTAACTTGATGAACAGTGCCAGGTAGTCATCCAAGCAGAACGAGACCTTACCTGTGGCTGTCCAATAAGTTAACAATGGAAGTGTTCGACAGCGGTGAAATGTTTTAAGTAAGTTATAAGCCTCAAACTGACCATTATGTCAGATATTAGACTCTCCTCGGCGCTAACGCGCCTCGGGTCGTCTAATATCTGACATAATGGACAGTTTTCGTCTTATAACCATTACTGAGACATTCAATTCACTGGATTTTTTGTGCCATTTTCAATAGGATTTTTTGTGAAATACTAACATTTAACGCTTGCCTACTATTTTCCTACGTTGTTCATATTTAATTGTTAGATTTGTCATTGCCTTTTAAGTGCTGTTTACTTAATTGCCTCGCTCTTTGTTCTAATTTTAACGTTACCTGTACCTGTCCAATAAGTTGAAACTTATTGGACACCTACAGGTAACTTATTGGACGGGGTTCAGGACAATAACAAATTTATTGAACCAGATTTAACAAAAGATGACGTCACAGAAATGTTTTAAGTTATGTTATACAAAATGGATAAAACCGTTTAACCAATCAAATGACGCGTTACAACTGAATCTGAATTATTTGTGAATATTTTTAAAAAAAAATTAAATATCTATACAGCTCTTTTCTTTAGATATTCATATGATGCATTCATTTACAGCAAAATTTTAAGTCTAAAGCATATAATTTGGATATAATTTTTTTTTTCATTTTCTTTCAAAAAATTCAAAAAAAAATTCATATAAATAATTAAAGGCTATTATCAGCCTTTCAATACCATACTTAATTAGGGATGTCTTAAAAATCTATAAATAAAATGTTGATGTGGCATTCCTCCTTTAATTTTCTAAAAAGCACAAGATGGGTAAGACCCAGCCCCCTTTGGCCCCTGATTTTGGTTGTCTTTTAGAATGATGCAACAGTTTATAGATAAAATCCTGTTGTCATCCCTGCCACAAAATCAGTATTGGTTCTAAGTTTTGGAATACATAGAAGTCACAGAGAGGAGAGAAAAAAAAAAATATATATATATATATAATATATATATAGGTCAATTTTCGAATTTTCTCATTTTTATGCAAAATCTCATCAATTTTACAACACATTTTGTTTGGGAAAAGCACAGGCTTGCCTATCTACCAAATTTATATATTTTATACAGCTAGTATCAGATGCAGTTTATTTGTAAAAATCTCAGATAGGCAAGCTCTATATTTTTCAAAGAGAAAAGTATCTTAAATATGATGAAATTCCACCAGAATTGAGGAAATTTGGGAAAATTTCCTACTTCTGCACATCCCTCTTGTGACTTCCGTGTAAGTTTTGAATCCAAATAAGTGCTGGTTTTAAAGCAAGCATCAATTTAAGTACCTACAAACTATCACAATTTTACCAGTGTTCTGATTTTTACATCAAATAAGGGGCCAGTTTCGGTCATTACCCTACCTTGTCCTTTTTCGGACATTTCTTTCATTTTGTTTCTTTCTGAGCTACATAAATTTGTTTTTTTTAATTAACAAAATTAGTTGAATTGTAATTAATTTAAATTTTATTGTTCTCAGTCAGTTTTATATTCTGGTATTTGGACTAAGAGTAAATTAACTGGATATTGATTACTGATTATAGCGATTTGTTTTCAGATTTTTGTGATTATGTTATTTAATTTTTTTTGGAAATTCCATTCATTATTGTTGCATGCTTTTGTGAAAGTGAGGGGACATTTATAAATCTCATTTGTCTATCAGTCTGTCACAAATGCATGTATTTAAATTTTGGTCCTTACTTTAAAACAAGAATAGGTAGGGTTTTCATTTTTTACGTACATTACCTGTGATAAGACCTTTGCAAATATACTATGAATATTGACAATGTGACCTTGACCTTGAAGTTTGACCTACTTTTCAAAAAATTATCATTACTTTTGGTTAGTGATAACTTTTGAAAGAGAAAGATACCACTTTTTATATTACACATGTATATTACTTGATACAAAACCTTTATAGATACGAGGGGTGATCAAAAAGGTCGCGAACTAATTCAATAACTTCCATAAAAGAAACAATATTTAGTTTCAATGTTTATAATTATGTTTTAAATTAATCCTCTCCGATTTTTATGCACATCAACCGCAGTTCTGTGCATGCGCGAATCACTTAATATTGGCGGTCACGTGACCCCCTCCATAGCATTCTGTCACAAAAGTTGAAAGATTTTTCTGAGTTTTATATTTCTTTCCATGTGAGTTAATTTTTATGACAAGAACAGTTCATTTGTCAGAAATGGTCAAATCTTGGCAACAGAATGGGTGGATAAGAATATCCTTTCAAAAATAAGCATGGCCACGATTAAAACGCAAATCTTCTGTCTCGGGAGAGACCTTTATTCAAGGTGGATAGAGAATAGGTGCTTCCTTTTTATTATATTTAATATGATTAAAATCTAAAGTAAAAGATATCATAGGTATTTAATAAATATATTATTGATCAAATATTCATGCAACTATTTTTCAAAGTGTTAATTGGAGGTCTTTGATAGCAAATTGCTTAATTAAAAACACATACTTGCTTTCACTGGGCAAGTTGACAAGTATCATTTTTAACAATCTGCCTTCCTTCACTAAAACGATCAATCCAATCATTAATTAAATTTATAAGAACTCATTTATCTTAATAAACTGTGTTCAAATTATTATATGATACTACAGAGGGATTTCTAAGATATACAATAAATTGTACAGTCGTTTGTTGATCGAGTTCGACTGAGACAACCATTTTTCGTCACAAGTGACCTACAAAGTGACGTCATTTTCACATTGTGACGTCACATACAAGGAGAAAAACTTTATTCAGCATATGCTATTTATTGACCTTGTGTATGGCTATGTGTGTACCGAATTTCATTCTAATCTAAATTGTGGTTTTGTAGATATAGAGATAGTTTGCGAACTTTTTGATCACCCCTCGTATACTGTATTTTTAGACCCTGTAACCTTGACCTTAAAGTTTGACCTACTTTTCAAAAATAGTATTTTTATGCACCCGGATGGATAGATCCGTGGTGTATATTGTTTTTGTCCTGTCTGTCTGTTTGTCTCTCTCTCTGTCTGTTGTCAACTTTAACCGTCACCATAACTTTCTTAGCATGAGAGATAGAGACTTCATAGTTAATGTGTATACTCCACTAATTTAGCTCAAATGACACCAAGGTCAATGACCTTGTGACCTTGACTGTGACCTATATGCTAAAAATAGCTTTTCAAACTTTTGCCATAACTTCATATTTGGTATGCATACTCCACTAATTAAGTTCTTCCAAATGACAACAAGTTCAATGACCTCGTGATCTTGCCTTTGACCTACATGCTGAAAATAGCTTTTTCGAACTTTGTTGCCATCGGTCAGACAAATAATAAAATACATACATACATGCAAGTGTATGGATCAGTGAAGTCAACTATGCAGTGTATTACAGCTTGAAGATTAAACATAATCATTATGCAAGCACCGTCTTATAGTGTTTCACAAACACATCTTGTTCCTTATAACTTTTGATTGAGAAAAGATAGCTGGGGCTTTCAAATTTGCCATGTGGATTTCCTGAGACAAGATGTTTCTGAACATGCTTTGATTTTGACCGTTATGTTTGACATAATTTTTCAAAAATTAAACTTTATAGTTACATGTACATGTATTACTTTTGAACGACATATGATAAGGCATTCATATCTGATACATTAAATATCCCAGAAATAATTGGATCCCACCAAAAGCAGGGACCACAATTCTTTGAGTTTGCTTTTTATTATTATTTATATCTGTTGCTTACATTTGTGATTTTTATTATTCTGTTCATCTGGCATAATCATTCTGCATTTCAATTTCTTTTTGAGCTCACCTAAGCTGAAGGCTCGAGTGAGCTTTTCTGATTGAAAGAACAAGGTTCACTTTTGCAATTTTTGGCCATGTGAATTTTTGAAAAACTAAAACTGCTTAGTTTAGTTTATAATTAGCCTTAAATAAGGGATGTCAAATCGGTCAATATTTGATAATCGGTTACTCAGACGTTTTTTTCTGATCGAGTAACTGGGTACTCAGTAAAGTTGTAAATACATGACTATTGTACGTCTGTTAATTTTCTTAAACTCAGTTAAGCTGTGTTTAACCCCAATGTTGTTTTTTATTACGTTTTTATTGCATGTTTTGAAAAAGTCCAATGAAAATGGTTTATTGTACTTTATTTATATATTTAAAAAAACCACACATAGGAAAGACAACCATTTGATTCACCAATAATTACAAATGATTTACATTTTTTGTTTGGGAAGACGCTTTAAATAATCTGCTACGAATCTTTGTAATGATAGCACTAGCAAAGCAGAAGGAATGGACGTTGTTGGAATCGCTTGTCAAATATTATTATTGTATCCCCTGGATAGAGTAATAATATGCTAAATTTACTCCACATAGCTGACTTTAAACGTTTTTTCAATCTTCAATTACATGTATTTCCAAAATATTTCTTTACATTTTTAAGTCAATAGCGGCATACCTATGCATTTCGGATTTTGGTACCATTTACGTGTACTAAATAATTTAAAAATGATTGAAAGATAAAAGAACATACTTAAAGGATCCTCAATGAAAAAAAATCATTGAAGCCATCCAAAAATTAAGGACTAAGGACCGCAATATATGATAAATACAGGTAATTGGTCACTAATTACTGTATATATACAGCCATAGGCGATAACGGGTGTTTTACAGGTGTAGACGACGGCACTCTAATTTTCGTATGCACATTTAAGTTATTTTTTGATAAGTTTTTTGATAAAAATATGTCCTATGGAACAAGAAAAAAATATATACATCCGAGTAACCGAGTACCAGTTTTTAGTATTCGATACTCAGACGTTCGATCAAGTACTCGGTTAACTGGGTACTCGTTGACATCCCTATTTATAATGCATTGAATATGACTTAGATCTTTGGTGATTGCGTATCTATCAAAAATAGCATAATTTTCTGGCTAGTCAATGCATTATGACATCAAAAAATGCATCATTTTCCTCATTTTCTGAAAAAACTGTCCACAAAAACGGTCAATTTCTAAAGCTATTTTTCGATATTTGATATAGAGTGCAACCTCTGATCTAAAATTTGCAACTTAAGTAAATGATAAAACTGTGTTTCTGAGTATTATAAATTTTATCATTTAGATCAGATAGTGCGCTCATTTTATTCTTCTTCACTGAAATACTCAAATATACCGGTACCTGTTTACCTAAAAATTCAAGAACATTACAATTTCATAAAGTCAGTTCTCCAAGATCTGGATGTTTAGGAGAAAAAATTTAATAGGAAATGAAATCACTAAGTTTCTATTCAATTTTAATGCTTCAAATGGAACATCAAGTTTTAATCAATCAATTGGTATATCTACAGGGCCATTTTATGCATAAAGTGAACCAAACTCTTTGTCCCTTGTCTGTCATTATTGTCATCATCACCATTGTAAACTTTACACATTTCCATCTTCTTCTCAAGAATCACTGTTCCAATTTCAACAAACTTTGCCACAATTTATCTTTGGATGAAGTGGATTTTCTGTTTTGTTTTTTTTTTTTTCAAATGATTATCTTTCCTCCAAGGGGAGATTATTTATATGATTTTGTGAACAATTAATGGCATCATTTAAAAATCTTTTTCTCAAGAACAGCTGTGCTTGAAAATATGAAACTTATGTGGAATCATTGTCAGGTAGTGTAGATTCAAAAATTTTTCAAATCATAATCTTAGGTGTAGGATGTAGCTGCAGAACTGTAACTCTCTGCTTGAGAAAATTCGGACAGATAAAGCAGAGAGCTACAGATCCAAGCGTTGTAAAAACCTTCGATTTACGCCGACGATTTTTTGTCGCTACTTTAGGTATTTATTTTGTGTAGTTTAAGCTGTCTCTGGCTTTTAAAATGGTATCCTATACTAATTCATATATTTAACTCTTATATTTGATACTTTGTTTACCTTTTATGGGTCCGAAACAGTCCTGTATATAATTTTGTAATGTCGGTTTAAAAGAGTTCCATTTTGACGTCCGTAACCACAAACAGCCATTTGTTAGCGTTGGGAGGTAAGTAAATGATCAGGAATTGAAGTTGAATGTTTGATTAATAATTAAATACCATTTAAAATTATTTTCAAAGCTGGGGAAAGTATAAAATACTCGAAATATACCCATAGTGAGTGACAAAAAATCGTCGGTGTAAATCGAAGGTTTTTACAACGCTTGGATCTGTAGCTCTCTGCTTTATCTGTCCGAATTTTCTCAAGCAGAGAGCTACAGTTCTGCAGCTAGGTAGGATGGAGCTACATGCATGGGGGATCTAGGTTTTACATTGAAAACGTAAAGGAAATAATCTTTAATTTTTTTTCTCAAGAACATCAAAGTCACGATTAGACATATTGATATGGAAGCATCCTCAGATAGTGTAGATTCAAGTTTTATTTTTCAAATCATGACCCCCAGGGTAGGGTAGGGTACAATGGGGTATCAAAGTAAAAATAAGGAAAAAACCTTTAAAACTCTTCACAATAGCAACAAAGCCATGACTGGTCACAAATAATATAAAAGCAAATTATAATGTACAATATTTTCTCAAATCATAACCCTCTGGGAGAAGAGAGAGGCCATACCAGGGTATCATAGTTTTACTAAGGAATACAAAGAATACATTGATAAACATTTTCATCTTAATAACAGCAAAGCCATCATGTGTCATATTTTAGTTCAAAAGCATCCTTAGGAAGTGGAGATTTTAAGTTTGTTCAAATCGAACCTCTCCGAACCACTTTAATATTCAAATTTTGAAGTTAACTAAACTGATTTCTGCTTTTTCTTAGCCAAAGTGCTCAGGTGAGCAATGTGACCCCTGGGCCTGTTGTATTCAAGTATATTTTTAGATGTTATTTTGATATTCTAGCAGGTATATTAAAACAAACAGTCTATCATTATAAATCATGTATAAGATATTTGTGATGTTAATCAAAGTGATACAATACATTTTGGGATGTAAAAAGTGAAATTCTGAAATCAGTGAAATATCTTGAGTGCAATTCAAGTGATACATGTGAGTGAACTATTGAAGTGATTTACTACATTGGAAATTCAAATTCTGTCTAGATTGTGTATTCTTGGAAAAGTTCATTGTGGGAGATGATATTTCAGAAGAAGCCAAGGACGTATGACATCATCAATTAATTCTTCTAAAGCCTTGAAGTTGAAACCCAAGGCAGATACACCTCAGGATCTTCAAACAAGGCTACAAGAATTTGCTATTACATGTACAGGATCATTACCTAAAATACTAACATTGAAAACTGAATCTGAAATTCAAACTGATGTTATAAAGCACTACACAGGATCAACACTCATTAGAAACATCCTATGAACTATGCATTACAAAGTCCAGCATCCAGCTAAAGAAACGGTGTACAGAGAAGACCAAATCCTACAAGCCATTCCAAGATCAGTAAACGAGAAGCTGCTATTGTTATCATAAGACTGCATTGGTGTCCTAGTGCAACCATTGACAGTATTGATCTCAAGATGAACTCTATACTGAAATGAAATTTGGTATACAGATTTATCGTAGGTAAAGGTCTTTTTTTGGTACAATTGAGCAATTTTTGATAGAGTTATGCCCTTTGGACTTAAAACTTCCAATCATTTACTTATTTGTGCACCCTATAATTCATTTCCGGGGGATAGTAAGTGTTTCACAAGTATGTCTTGTTTTGATACAATTGAAAGCATCCAAAGAATACATGTACATTCTGTATTAGGAAAATTTTACAGTGCAGAACAAGGACCAGATGAGACTATCAGAGTGGGGTTGTCGGCTTGAAAACATTATCAGTAAAACAGTCCTCCAAGAAGAAGAAGTAGCAGTGAAATAGAAGATGACATGCTGCGCCATGATGCTTTATAAGAAGCTAGGACTTCAACCTGAAAGTCGCAAATGTGATGAGTGCAATACATAGAGACAAACCCACATCT
The DNA here is from genome assembly GCA_003671525.1 of Saccostrea glomerata. Lineage (NCBI taxonomy): Eukaryota > Metazoa > Mollusca > Bivalvia > Ostreida > Ostreidae > Saccostrea > Saccostrea glomerata. Next base: position 186,891 of record PRKT01000419.1, read on the forward strand.
GAAATGGATGAAGTCAAAAGAATGTTACAGGCAAGCTGACAGCTGAGGTACAACAACTGAAGGATGAGAGATACAGCAGACAACAACAGTTCATTAGGAAAGATAACTACAGTGGAGATGAAGGGAATTCATATTATGGACAGTCTGCACCACATCAACTTAAGTTTAGACCTAATGGACAAGGAACATACTGAGGTTTAGATTCAAATAGAGGTCCAGGATCAATAAGAGGTCAAAATTTATACAGAGGCCAAGAAGAAAGTTATAACAAACAACAACTCCAAGGAAGTTAACCTAACCCAGTTGGACCAAATGGTTTTCCCATGGTTAAGAAGGACATATCCAGTCTGGATGCAGGATAAAGACAGACCATATGAAATAAACTTAAAACTTACCATGGGAGCCAAACACTAGGCCAGGATCATGGAACACAGAGCCGCAGAAATCACCCAGAAACAATACAGGACTTATGAGAGAATTCCTGTCAAATAATACAGATTAATATCAAAGGCGTGGAAACAATAGGATTTTCTTTGGATTGGCCAGTGCCCAGCAACCTGTCAAAGAATAATGGAGGATTGTTTAAAGAATTTACATCTCAACATCAGTGTTACATCTATTTGTAATAATTTTTATTTAATTTATGATCTATTGATTGATTAATATTTTCAAGAACATTTGAAGAACATGTACAGTAAAACTCGTTTAGTACGAACACGGATATAGTGAATTCACGGATATAGCGAAGTTTTTCTGGGTCCCCAACGAAATTCTTAACAAATCTTTGTAAAATTTTACGGTTATAACGAACTCTGATATAACGAATTTACGGATATAGCAAACTGATTTTCAGTCCCGCTGAGGTTAAATATAATGAAATTTACATCTTTTATAACGAACTTTCAAGGATCTCAAAATTTGATAAATTGAACTGACTTTATTTTATTTTAGAATGTATATAAAAATTCAATTCGAAAAAAAAAACCTTTGTTATCGAAGGTTTTTTTCCTAATATTTGCTTCCCTAACATATTTGGTAGTAAAACTTGAAGGAATTCATGCATATAGAATGTCGTTATATAATGTTATGTAAATTCGTTATACGGATATAACGAATAACGGATATAGCGAATTAAATTCACAGGTCCCCAGGACTTCACTATAACCGAGTTTTACTGTAGTTATAATTTCAAGATACATTAATTTTTTTTGCAAAAATATACAATTCTGCTAAAAGGTGAAACTAATTCAAAATATAAATATAAATAAAAACGATAAAAATAAAGCATTTCATAACAATTTTTTGGATTTTTTGTAGTAATCTTATTTTAAATAAGTAGGAGTGGGAAAGAGAGGGAGTGGAGAGAGTGGGTAAGAGAGGGAGTGGGCAAGAAAAGAAAGAGTGGGAGTGGGGAGGGAGAAAGGGACAGAAAGGTGGGAGAGAGGAAGAAGGAAAGAGAGGGAGTGGGGAGAGTGTAAAGGAGAGGAAGTGGAGAGAGAGAAGAGGGAGTGGGGAGAGTGGAAAGGAGAGGAAGAGGAGAGAGAGAGAGGGAGTGGAGAGAGAGGGAGTGGGGAGAGTGGGTAAGAGAGGGAGTGGAGAGAGAGAGTAAGAGAGGAAATGGGGAGGGAGTGTGATAGAGAGGGCGTGGGGAGAGTGGGGAGAGAGAGGTAGCAGGGGGAGTGGGGAGAGAGTGGTTAGAGAGGGAGTGGGGAGACAGGGAGAAAGGGAGTGGGGGAGAGTGGGAAGGAGAGGGAGTGGGGAGATAGGGACTGGGAGAGAGAGAAAAGGGAGAGAAAGGTGGGAGAGAGTGAGGGGGAAAGGAGAGGAAGTGGAGAGAGAGAAGAGAGGGAGTGAGTAGGAGAGAGAGGGAGTAGGAGAGAGGGAGTGGGGAGAGTGGGTAAGAGAGGGAGTGAGGAGAGAGAGTAAGAGAGGAAATGGGGAGGGGGTGGGAGAGAGAGGGAGCAGGGGGAGTGGGAAGAGAGTGGTTAGAGAGGGAGTGGGGAGAAAGGGAGTGGGGGAGAGTGGGAAGGAGAGGGAGTGGGGAGAGAGGGAGAGAAAGGTGGGAGAGAGGGAGTGTAGAGAGTGGAAAGGAGAGAAAAGGAGAGAGAGAAGAGGGAGTGGGGAGAATGGGAGAGAGAGGGAGTGCGAAGAGTGGGTAAGAGAGGGAGTGGGGAGAGAGAGGAAATGGGGAGGAAGTGGGAGAGAGAGGGCGTGGGGAGAGATGGAGCAGGGGGAGAGAGGGAGAGGGAGGGAGTGGTTAGAGAGGGAGTGGGGAGACTGGGAGAAAGGGAGTGGGGGAGAGTGGGGAGAGAGAGACAGTGGGGAGGGAGTGGGAGAGAGGGAGTGGGGAGTGAGAAAGGGATAGAGAAGTAGGAGAGGGAGTGGGGAGAGTGGAAAAGAGAGGAAGTGGAGAGAGAGATGTGGGGAGAGGGAGTGGGAAGAGTGGGTAAGAGAAGGAGTGGGGAGAGAGAGGAAATGGGGAGAGAGAGGGAGTGGGGGAGAGAGAGGGAGAGTGGGAAAAGAGAGGGGGCAGTTGGAGTGGGGAGAGAGTGAGTGGGAAGAGTGGGAGAGAGAGGGAGTAGGGAGAATGGGAGTGGGGGAGAGTGGGAAGGAAAGGGAGTGGGAGAGAGGGAGAAAGACAAAAAGAAGTTGGAAAAAGGAAGTGGGGAGAGAGAGAGAAAGTGGGAGAGAGGTAAGGGGAAAGTGGGAGTTGGGAGAGTGGGAAAGAGAGCGAGTGGGGAGAGAGAGGAAGAAAGGGAGTGGAGAGGGAGAGAGAGTAAGAGAAAGGGAGTGGGAGAGAGAGAGAGAGAAAGGGAGAGAGAAGTGTGAGGGGGAGGGAGAGGGAGTTTGGGAGTGGAAAGGGAGAAAGAGAGAGTGAAGGAGTGGGGAGAGAGGAAATGGGGAGAGAGAGGGAGTGGGGAGTGTGGGAGAGAGAGCGAGAGTGGGTAGAGAGAAGGAGTGGGGGGAGAGAGAGGGAGAGTTGGGAAAGAGAGGGAGCAGGGGGAGTGCAAAGAGCGGGAGAGAGAGAGGGAGTGGGGAGACTGGGAGTGGGGGAGAGTGGGAAGGAAAGGATGTGGGGAGAAAGAGGGAGTGGGAGAGAGGGACAAAGACAGAGAGAAGTAGGAAAGAGGAAGTGGGGAGAGAGCGAGAAAGTGGGAGATAGGTAAGGGGAGAGTGGGAGTGGGAAGGGAGAGAGGGAGTGGGGAGAGTGGAAAGGAGAGAGTGAAGAGAGAGAAGAGAGGAAGTGGGGAGGGAGTGGGAGAGAAAGGGAGTGGGGAGAGTGGGTAAGAGAGCGAGTGGGGAGAGAGAGGAAGAGAGGGAGGGAGAGGGAGTGGGGAGTTTGGGAGTGGAAAGGGAGAAAGATGTGGGAGAGAGGGAGTGTGATAGAGACGGAGTGGGGAGAGTGGGAGTGGGGAGGGAGAAAGGGAGAGAGAAGTTGGAGAGAGGGACTGGGGAGAGTGAAGGAGTGGGAAGAGAAAGTGAGTGATGAGGGAGTGGGAGTGGGAGTGGGAAGGGAGAGAGGGAGTGGGAAAGAGAGAGAGTGGGGAGAGTGGAAGGGAGAGGAAGTGGGGAGAAAGTGGAAGAGAGAGGGAGTGGTGAGAGTTGGTAAGAGAGCAAGTGGGGAGAGAGAGAAAGAGAGGGAAAAAGTTGAAGAAAGGGAGAGGGAGAAAGGAAGAGAGAAGTGTGATAGGGAGTGGGAGAGAGAGGGAGTGGGGAGAGTGGGAGTGGAAAGGGAGAAAGATGGGGGAGAGAGGGATTGGGATTGAGTGTGGAGGGAAGTGTGATAGAGAAGGATTGGAGATTTGGGGAGTGGGAGAGAGGGAGTGGGGAGAGAGGAAGGGGGAAAGGAAGAGAAAGGGAGTGGGGAGAGTGGGAGAGAGAGGGAGAGGGGAGAGAGAAGTGGGAGAGAGAGGAAGGGGGAGAGTGGGAGAGAGAGGGAGTGGGAAGAGAAGGAGTGGGGAGAGTGGGTAAGAGAGGGAGTGGAGAGAGAGGAAGAGAGTGGGAGAGAACAGGAGTGGGGAGAGTGGGAAGGAGGGAGTTGGATAGAGAGGGAGTGGGGAGAGTGGAAGAGAGAGGGATTGGGAAGAGTGGGGGAAGGAGTGGGGAGAGTGGGTAAGAGAGGGAGTGGGAGAGGGGGAGGGGGAAGAGGGAGGAAGAGGGGGAGGGGGAAGAGGGAGGAAGAGAGGGAGTTGGGAGAGTGGGTTAGAGAGAGAGTGAGGAAGGTAGTGGGAGTAGGGAAAGTGGGAAAGAGGGAGTTGGGAGAGTGGGAGAGAGAAGAGGGTGAAGGGGAGTTGGGGAGAATAAGAAGGTGAGGGATTCCGGAGAGAGAGGGTGGGAAAGAGAGGGAGTGGGGAGACTGGGAGAGAGAAGTAGTGAGAGATAGGGAGTGGGGGAGAGTGGGAAGGAGAGAGAGGAGAGAGGAAGAGAGAGGAAGTGGGGAGAGTAGGAAAGAGAGGGAGTAGGCAGGTAGTGGGAGAGAGAGGGGTAGGGAGAGTGGGAGAGAGAGGAAGTGGGGAGAGTGGGAGAGGGAGGGAGTAGGGAGAGTGGGAGAGAGGGATTGGGGAGAGTGGGAGAGAGAGGAAGTGGTAAAGAGGGGGATTGGGGAGGAAGTTGGAAAGAGAGAGAGTGGTGAGAATGGGAGAGAGAGGGAGTGGGGAGAGTGAGAGGGGGAGGGAGTGGGGAGGGTGGGAGAGGAAGTGGTAAAGAGAGAGAGTGATGAGAATGGGAGAGAGAGGGAGTGGGGAGAGTGAGAGGGAGAGGGAGTGGGGAGGGACGGAGAGGAAGTGGTAAAGAGAGGGAGTGGGGAGACTCGGAAATAGAGGGAGTAGGGAGAGTATGGAAAAAGAGGGAGTAGGGAGCGAGTGGAAGAGAAAGGGAGTAGGGAGAGTGGTAGAGAAAGTGGAAGTGGTGAGAGTGGGAGAGGGAGGGAGTGGGGAGTGTGGATGGCCGATCAAATTTTTATATAGGAATATAAAGGAAAAAATTTAAAAATCTTCTTCTCAAGAACCATTGAGATAGGAAAGATGAAACTTACAATCATTTGGCCAGTTCCGAATTTTGACCAGTTCCTAATAATTTTTAATTTTAAGAGCTGATAATTAATACATGTACATTCAAAGGTGTAAAAATAAATTGATATCTATGGTAAGAAGGCTTATTTATGAGTGTTTGAATTATGCGTAGTTTTGATTTTTTTGCCGTCAGATTGGTTTCGTTATCATACTTGAAAGAGTCGACATTCTTTTACAATGCAACAAATCTGAATCGCTGCATTGCGTATGTCTGAAGAAAAACCTCTGTAGAGACATCAATTTTTCACATAAAACAACATTCCAGGAATCGAAAGTAAGTTTGATATGTACTCTAACAAATACTAAAAACTTGTCTGAAATAAATATTTAGAACACTT
>PRKT01000419.1:195728-206072 GCA_003671525.1 Saccostrea glomerata
ATTTACATGCTTGATTGTTCTGATGACGACCGTCACAGGTCGAAACTGGTCAACAAAATAAATTTACTGCTGCATTCTCACGAAGTGTTGGTGATCTGTTTTATACTTTTAAGTTTATAACTTTAGTTACAGACCCTATTGAATACCTTTCGGTATCCACACGTGAGAATCTTCCGCAATTTTAACCTCATGGTGTTGGTCTCCAGCTTTTCTTTGTTTTGTAGAAAAGCTATATGTTTAGTCATATTGACATGTAACATCTTCATGTATTGAAAATTTAAATTTGTTCAAATCATGACCCTTTGGGGTAGGGAGGGAACTGAGTATATGCTGTATTGATATGGAGGCATTCTCAAGTAGTATTGAAATTCACACATACCCCCTCCGGTAAACTTTTCAATTCTGATATGATCTGTGCTTTTTCCTAGCCGATGTGCTCAGGTGAGCGATGTGGCCCCTGGGCCTCTTGCTACTGGATTACTTTCGTGTTTCTTAACTCTTAGCAAATTAATTTATTTCTGGATTCAGATTAGTAGTGTTGATTACATTGGATTCAACTCTTCCTATACTAATAAATTTTGGCCACGTCAGACATGCTTTTTAAAGGTACTTGGACACAGCTTTGAACTTAATATTTTTTGTATAATATCATGAATTATATATTTTAATAGCATTTCACACAAAAAATGATTAAAAATCTTATTTCATTTAAAAGTTATTAAAACTTCAACTTTTTTGGCGGGTTTGATTGACACATCCGTGCACTTTCACAAATTTTTATAACAGAGCTCGTGCCCTCTTTACAAAAACTGTGTACGAGTTTTATCGATTTGCTAGAACTCTGTACTCAGCTGGCACTGAACACGGGATGACGATACCTGTGAAGGAGTTTTACTTTCTTATATTTCTACTCGATAAAATTATTTTTCTGGATTAAAGTTTTGATATTTCTCATTAATACACTACAAGATTGCTATTTTTTCTAAGGATTGAGAATAAAGTTAAAATTTGTGAAAGTGCAAGGATGTGTCAATCAAACCTGCCAAAAAATTTGAAGTTTAAATGAAATAAGATTTTTGATTAATTTTTGTGTGAAATGCTATTAAAATATATAATTCGTGATATTACACAGAAAATATTATCCTAACTTCAAATCTGTGTCCAAGTACCTTTAAATCGGTAAAGAAAGCTAATCATAGAGCTTTTCCGACATTCTATTGTAACAGCTATCTAAGCTTGGCAGTTTGTTGACCTTCACCTTTCCTCGCAATGAAAATGAAAATGGCTGACAGTAGTTCAGCGGTTCTGCGTCGAAATCGCCCAGGAACAAAGACTGAAGTAAGCTAAGAATAAGTAGACATGCTTATATTGTTTTAAAGTATTTAAAAGATTACGAGAAAAATAATGATTTGGTAAATGTTTGACGTAAAAGTTCGAAACTCTCTATGGTTTTGATCTCGAATTTCTTCTGTTTTGATAAATTATCTGACAGTTTTCTGTTTGTTTTGATTTGTGTCTTTTGTTGTAGCTAGTCTATATTATAACAATAAAAAGTTTCTAGTGCAATAACTATTTTTATTTTTGTGTAATTAAGTCCGTAGAAATTGGAAAAGAATCAGTCATTCTGTTATTGAATATTCTGTATTTCAAACTTCCAGTACCTATCAGGTCCAGTCTTTGCTAGCATTTTGTGGCCAAACGCGCAATATGGTGAGCACCAAATTCAATAATACAGTCATACTGCTGATGGATTACGACAAAATTTAGGCCAAAAAATGATAACTTCGTAAATTAACAATTTTGGATTGTAATTTATGCAAACTTGGTTATTTACGAAGTAATCATTTTTTTGACTAAAATTTTGCTGTATTCATCATCAGTGTGACTGACATGTATCAAGTAATTTGGTGCTCATTAAATTGCGCCGTTCCTGCCTTTGGACACAAAAGGAAAGTAAAGCAAAAAGTAGGTAAAAATTGCTACTTTAGGCAGGTTTAAATACGTATGTAGCTAATATGTTAGACGGTGTGACCGTTAGTGAGGGCGGAGCAGTGAAGAGAAAATTGCTACATTTTATTGTTTAATGAAAAATCAGTTGATCAGTTAAATTCTGAAATTGTCAATGTATAGAACTAAAAGAAAGGGTTCGCACCATGCAGGTCTATGGTCAGTGTCAGAAAATCATAACAAAGAACTCAGTTCTCTTGAAAAAAAAAGCTTTCCCATCTCTTACATGTACCTCATTACTTTTCATTCAAATAATGCAAGATATTTCATCATGAGATGAATGGTTGTCTAGTCAGAGCACTTAAAGTCGAAGAACATTGTGGGAAAAAAGAGGGGCATGCATTGGGCCATTGGACCAGTAATGGGTTCAACATACCGGGCCCAAGAAATGTGAGACACCTCGGTCCAACGACACCTCAAACTTTAATAGTTATACACGTAACTGTAAACTTGTTCCAATAGTATATCCAATCAATATTAATAAAAAAAAAAAAATCAATTCATAAACTTTTCTGAGCACCAAATCTTTTTCTTTCACTACTTGATTTATATGCTTATTTAACAACTGTACACTTATCTAGAAACCTCAAGTCATTTCTCAACTGTTATTACTCCCATTACATGGTTATGATGTCATATAAAGTAAGAACAATACAAGGATTTTTAGATTAAAATACGCCTGGATTTTTTTTAAAATACGTGACTTAAATTTTGTACGGGTATGCTTGATGTGTATTAAATTTGAGTATTGTAGTGTACATATAGGTATGTATACATTAACAGCATGCACTGCACTTTGAAGTCGTATAACTTTGTGGATATTTTCATGCATTTACTGAAAGGTGTATGTACTACTAGACTGAACAACTACCTCTCCAGACTGTACATTATACACTGTTTAACTTATTTTTTCCTGCTTTAATTTAGACTTTATATGTAATTCCAATTATCAAAAAAAAAAAATTTAAAATTTTTTAAATGCATACATCATATTAGATTTTTCTTTTGATAGTGATCTTTATAAGAAACTGAAATTTTGTCATTTGAAAAACTTTATAAAATAAAATATTAAATTTTAAAAAATCACAACAAAAATGAGATTCAGACTTCCATAGATCTGCTAAATATTATACAAGTAGATATTCATAAATAATTTGGATACCTTAAAAAAAAAGGAAAAGAAAAAAAGAAATCCACACACTCTTATTGAGTCTCCTGTGAGACTTTTCACAGGGTATTTTATTTTATCACTTTATTAAAAAAAATTTAACTGTTCAACAAATTATACTGTCAAAAAAAATACTATGTATAATTTCCAGCTTGGTATGTATTGACAAGTTTAATCCTGAAGACATTTATTATTGGCAAATTTAATTTAACAAATAAATAAGGATATTCTTGTGAAAGGGGCCACAGATAGATCCGCTCCTCTATAGTGCAGACGACAGTGCCGCCTTTAGGGAAATTCTGACCAATCAAATGTCGTTTTACTTATTAGCGCGAATGATAAATAAATCTAAACGTCTTAAACGAATGTAGGAAGGGACTGATTACTAATGGATATGATTTTAAGTAAAAAAGAATTACTGCACATTATCCTTGGATTAAATGTTTTTACTTTGATGAAAGTCTCATCAACAACGAGAATTTGCGCGTGGATAAAATCGACGCCATTTTATGACGACGCTATATTGGCGACAAGAATCTCAGTTCCATAGGTATTGTAAATGACATATAGTTTACAATAGATTTCTTTTATTTTTCATATACATACGTGTTACCTATAGGGAGAGCTTCGCTCTCACGGGCCTGAAGGGCCCATGAGAGGGCTCCGCCCTCTAATATGTTCTACAGTGCGACCGTTGGGGCGAGCGCAGTTATTCACTATCAAAAAACTAACACAGCTTTTACTTGCACTGCCTATTTACTCAGTTCATTTAAAAAGAAGAAAAGAATTTTAAAAAATCAATTCCCAGGCATCGGGATGGAGATTCCAAACTTTTTCGGAAGTTTCCGACAAAATCGGAAATACCCGAACCGTGGAAGTGACGAAAGAATGACATCAAAGAAAAAGTCCAGTTGACTTAGAACGCAAACAATAGATTTATGGCACTGAGATTGTATTAAACCGTTGTTTGTAATTTTTTTCAAGTAAGTAGTTGCTATGTTTTAGCCACCATGTTGCTATGCACCGCAAAGGATTATTGGGAGTTTGGAATTTTTTCACGCGGTGAGATAAAAATTTCTTGGAACAATGTGCAGATTTCAACCCGAATTTCCTCCGTTCGTACACGTTAGTCTATTGAGCTCGCTCGCCTCGCTGCGCTCGCTTATATGTTCTACGGTGCGACCGTTGGGGCGAGCCGATAATTAACTATAAAAAACCTTTACACAGCTTTTACTTGTACTGCCTATCCTCAGTTCATTAAAAAAAAGAATAAAAAGAAATCACTTCACAGGCATCGGGATCGAGATTCCAAACTTTTCGGAAGTTTCCGACAAAATCGGAAATACCCGAACCGTGGAAGTGACGAAAGAATGACATCAAAGAAAAAGTCCAGTTGACTTAGAACGCAAACAATAGATTTATGGCACTGAGATTGTATTAAACCGTTGTTTGTAATTTTTTTCAAGTAAGTAGTTGCTATGTTTTAGCCACCATGTTGCTATGCACCGCAAAGGATTATTGGGAGTTTGGAATTTTTTCACGCGGTGAGATAAAAATTTCTTGGAACAATGTGCAGATTTCAACCCGAATTTCCTCCGTTCGTACACGTTAGTCTATTGAGCTCGCTATGCGAGCGGCGCTTTGTGCCGCCTCGCTGCACTCGCTATTAATAGGTAGGAATGGTCTTTGGATTGGACCTTCCTTTGTCATGTAGACAGAAATATGAATGCCATTGTGCTTTCCATGTTAAGAGTTTCCTGTCTTTTTTAGGACTGGTGTAATTGGAGTGATGAGGCATTTGAAGAGATGGATAGCACACTGGCCGTGCAACAGGTGATTGCAAAGCATTACCACTAATCACTTAAATAATGACCAAGCTTTTTGTTCAATTTTGTTAAGATGAGAAGAGCGTATCCAAACCATCTTAATTACATGCTTATGTGACCTCATTTGTGCATCCTGGTCTATTAAAAATTTACATCATACCTGATTTCTCAAACTGTTATTTTGGAATGACATTTTCCTAAGAGTTGATGATGAAAACAATTTTTCCATTCTTGTTGATATGACTGACTACATGGGCCATATCTCTAAGTGCACTTGTTGACAATAATAAAATTACCAAAAAAAAACCTGTATTAAGTCATGATAATGTTCAATTAAATGTCATCCATATAACAGTATTTTTTCCCTTTAGTTTATACAGCAGGCCATACGGAAGGATTTTACAAACATTGATGAGATCTTAACTCCACCAGAAGGCATAGAAGAGGGGGTTTGGAAATATGAACATTTAAGGTTTGTACTGATTCTTGTTTTCAAAGGATTCTCTGTGAAAAATTGACATAGACAAAAAAGAGAACTTCATCAGTGTAGTACATTTTATTCAGTTCATATAATGGTATTTTGGTCTCCATTTAGATAGAACGTTCTATTGTTAAAATGATATTGTCCTATGGACCCATATTAATGATAGAATTCGTTCCATGTATTGCCAGTGTTGCAAAATAAACAAGGCGAAACTTTAAATCACTGCATTTACTACAAACAATCCAAAAAATTCCAAAGGTAAATATGGCATTTAAATTTGAAGTGAGAAAAAAGCATTCATGACCCCCCGGGGTAGGGTGGGGCCACAATGGCGAACCAAAGTTTTACATAGAAATGTATAGGAAAATTCTTTAAAAATCTTCTTGACTTCTAGAGAATAGCAAAGCCATAATTGATCATATTTATATGGAAGCACCCTCAGGTGGTTTAGATTCATGTTAGTTCAAATCATGACCCCCGGGGGTAGCCACAATGGCCAATCAAAGTTTTACATAGACATATATATGAAAATTCTTTAAAAAAATCTTCATCTCAAGAATAGCAAAGCCATGAATGGTCATTGGTTTTCAATAATAAACCAATTTCTACTTTTTTCTAGCCACAGTGCTCAGGTGAGCGATGTGGCCCATGGGACTCTTGTTTGCAGTAAAAGAGTGTAGTAAAGTTTTGTTTTTTATTTTAGACAGTTTTGCATGGAACTTAATGGACTTTGTGTTAAATTACAGGTAAGTGTGTTCAACTTTCATGTTCTCATTTGTTCTCATAGTATCTTAGCTTCAAAACTTAAGCTCACTGGTTTAAAAGAGAAGCCAGAGAGTTAAAGATCAAAGCAATGATAAAACAACAACAAAATGGTGCCAGCTTGAAATATACATATCATTGTATTCGAATTTCAACTTTTAATATGCTTAAAATATGCCAGTGACAGAGAATATGAAATTTCTGATTTTTGGACTTGGTTAGGGAGCATTGTATTTAAATATTAAGATATAAAATGTTTGCTTCTGATTTATAGACTGAATGTCAGCCGGAGCAGTGTTCACAAATGACAGCTACAGAGCAGTGGATATTTTTATGTGCTGCTCATAAAACACCGAAAGAGGTACTATATTTGAATTATAATTTCCTTTTTTACAAGCACACCTTAGCTGAAGGCAAGTGAAATTTTTTTTAATGAAGGTTTTCAATCATCCATTTGCCACTTCATGTATTGCCTCTGCTGTGTGTCTTCCATTTTTTTTTCTTATTTTGACTTGTTCATGTTATTCTCAAGAATCAATGAGGGCATTTCAACCAAACTTTCCCAAAGCAATTTGGGTAATAAAAGGGAATTCAAGTTTAGTCAAATGAAGGGTGTCTTTTGACATGTTTGAAGGAAAGATTAAGAGAAATTGGTAAAAAGTTATTCATCCTAATTATTCTTCTTGTTGACCATTATGTAACAGAGACAACTTTGTGCCTTTGCTAGGGATTGAACCTGGGACCTCTGGCTTGCCAGTCCATTGCTCTACCGATTGAGCTAAAGGGTTAACCCACTTGCCCAAGCTAGTAGGATGTCATGTATCTAAAATTACTACATTATGCCATCACAGGCGTGGTAGAAATTCAGATTTGTTCAAATCATTACCCACAAGGCTAGGGTGGGGCCAGAATAAGCAATTAAAGCATTCATGTTTTACAAGGGTTATATTAATAAAAGATTAAAAATCTTCTTGAGTACAAAAAAAAACCAACAACATAATTTCATTATTTGTCTCATTTGGTGGCATCCTCAGGTATTGAAAAACTTTTGAAAGTTTAAGTTTGTTCAAATCCTAACCCCAGGGCTAGCTATAGGCAATCAAATTAAGTTTACTTAGGAAAACTTAAAAATCTTTAAAATTGACTTCCCAAGAGCAGAAACTTTGTGATTATTCAATATTAGTTATTTATAAAACCAAATACATTTGTAATAACTTTACCAGGTAATTGTGAATTCATTGTAAGTGCATGTTTTTGCAAAAAGCATGTTTTACTGTTTATAGCCCTGGGAAAACTTGAGTTATCTTCTCAAGAACAGTAAAGATAATCAAGAATTAATGGTAGTCGTAGTCATATTGCTGTAAAACTACAGTGATGTTAAGAAATATGGCTGTGACTGAAGAGGTGGTAAGAGGTTTTCTATATATAGGTATGGCTGTACACGCTGTTGGTTATAGAAATATAGGACTCAGATGACTGACACAGTTATGATGAGAGATAATGACTTTTGATGCAGCTGTGTGGGTATCATCCTCTGCCTGGTCATTACAAACTCTGTTACTAGTTTGTTCCTCAAATAACATTATATTAAGATTTCTCTGGTTTGTAAAATTGTTTCTCTCAGCTACATGTATATATGTTTCCTCAATCATTTGATATGCCTTTCGTGACATCACATTGTGCTACTTAATATTGTTTTAGTGGATGTTTTGTGCAGAAATACATATGTACAGTTTTGAAGAATTTTAGTAAAGGAGTTGTTACTGATGTTCATTAACCTTTTAATTGTCAACAAACATTGTCACTGATAAATATTAAATAAAATTCTTACTAAAAAATGAAATTTCCTTTTGACTGTGTATTGATTTTTAAGTGACTATGTATAAGTAATACACCCCCTACACATGACAGATGTCAACCAATCGTAAGCCTGGACTTCATGGAAAAATCAATTGAGGCGAGATAAATGAACGTACATAGGGAGATAATAATTTGTTTGATTAATGTTGTAAGTTGATATTACATTAATTTCAGTGCCCAGCCATTGATTACACCAGACATACACTGGATGGGGCAGCATGTCTACTTAACAGTAACAAGTATTTCCCTAGCAGGTACTTTTTATTTATATCCCCTGCTTGAAAAGTAGGGATAAATAGTAATGGAGTTGTCCTGTATAAAATTTAATGACACTTTCACAGAATCTTTATTACGTCAATTTTTCTATGTTCATGAGGTTACTCATATTTATCTTCAACTCTTCCTATATACCTCTTAGATATACATGTAATTTCATCTGGGCAGATATTTGCAGATTCCAATGGCAAAACATGTACATGTACACTGCCATTCTTTCTATAATAATTGGATACCCATGTTTATTTGTTGCTCCTTATATACCACAGAATAAACTGAGACTTTAATTACTTATTGCCATTGTGCACCTCATATTTTTTTTTCATTTTGATCATAGCAAATTTTACTTTGCCATTTAATATAATACTCTTTTGGGATTCGGAGTAGGGAGTGTCATTTTTATGAGTAAGTTCATGATACATGTATCTACTAGTTAATTAAGGCAAAAAAAAGTTAATTTCTTGGTTCTCAGGCCCTCCCTCATCTCTACCAAGGGTGCCTCATTGACCCTTTTTATTGCTAAATCAATAAAATAAAAACAACAAATCACCTCCCTCATCATTTTTTGAGGTTTTGTACAATGTATAAAGCTGCCTCATCATGTTTTGGGGGCAATAAAAAGTAATTAAAAAAAAGCCTCCCTCCCTCATCATATTTCTTGAAAAAGGCCTGAGAACCAAGGAATTAACTTTGCATGGCCTAATTGTAATCATTGATTTATTGATGCACTGAAAACTTATTTTCAATCGTATTGCATAAAATAAGTTTTTGATCCACTTTAAAATTGCCCAACTTACATGTACTGTAAGCGTATTACATTTAGCGGTGTATTCTATTTAGCGATTTTGGCAGAAAGCAGAGTCCGCTAATTCAAGTACATCAATAATTTATCTTGTGTCATAATAACATTTATAACTAGCAACATCAGACAGCGCTAAATCAAATCTACGCTAACTTGTTGAAATTCGAATTTCCGCCAAATATCGTACACGCCAAATATAATACATTTACAGTATTTTGCTATTTAGATAAGAAAGAAAATCAAGGAAGGGAAAATAGAATGTAGCTGATTGTCTTAATATATATGTGGTAAAATCTACATTATCTACAGCTCAGAATAAAGTTCCTTTTAAAAAAGGAAAGTATATTAAGTAATGATTTTGTGAGTTTATTATCACTGTAACTAATACGTATACTGGTAGTGAATAATTCATGCATATTTTACAGTCTTAGCTGACCTTGACTTCCATTCTCAAATTTGTGTTTAGTTCAATTTAAGATTTCAGAAGCAAAACTAATTTTAGTGCTATTGAACTGCATCATTTTTCTTAACGCTGACCTTTCTTTTGATTTTGCACTTAACCTCACATTTCCTTAAACATGTTGAGTTTAGTAAAAATCTTTTTCATGTGAACAGTTACAGATGACCAAGATCAGCCATATCAATATGCAAGCATTCTCAGGTAGTGCATATTTAAGCACACAGGAAGTGCATCTTTAAGCTTGTTTAAATCATGGCCTCCTTGGCTGAGATCCAAGAAAAATTCAGAGCTTCAATATAAAACATTGTTATCTTCATGATGTAACAATCACTGTATTGTAATTGAAATCACATAACACTTAAGTCCTTGTGTTGTTTCAGGGTGTGTATAAAGGAATCTTCAGTAAACAAGCTGGGTTCTGTATGTAGAAGAGTTTACAGAATTTTCTCTCATGCCTACTTTCATCACAGAACCCTGTTTGATGAGTATGAGGTAAAATTTTAATTTGTTATGATATTTTTTTAATTACCTAAAAAATAGTTTGGGAGGGTATATTTGCAGTAACTATACCAGTCTGTCTCTTAATCTATTTGTAGATTGACCAATTGCTATCTGTTTTCGTCCGTTTTCGTCCATCGTTGTGCGTTAACATTTGAACATTTTCAGCTTCTTCTCTGCAACCACGGAACCAATTTTAAC
>PRKT01000419.1:207371-224192 GCA_003671525.1 Saccostrea glomerata
CCCTTCTTCCAGAATTGTGAATTTCAAGGCCCGTGGGTCAGGGGTACCATAGAGGGGGAGGGGCTCTACTTATATGCTGAAAATGAATTTTTTGAAATCTGCTCCTTGGTATTAATCAAATATTTTTGAAAAACAAGGGTGACTTTTCAAAAATTATACAACATGTGGACCTTGAGTCAGGGGTTCATGTGTGGTAGGGGCACTACTGATTATTGCTGAATATTACTGATTAGTTGAAATGCATTTTTTGTTCCCCTACCCTGCCTATGGGTATTAAGTAACCAAACTAAGCAATTGTTAAGTATATAGTTATGATGATCAATGTTGTCTCTTTCAAAATTGTGAATGCCATAGCATTTGGCTTAAAAAATGAACCAAATTCAATCACTGGAAAGTTATTGCATGATGCTCAGGTGATCTATAAGGCCCATGGGCCTTGTTTATCAAACCTTGCAGTGGTTAGAGTATTTGCTCTAGGATCGCAGAGTAAGGAGTTGATCCTTCTTAAGTCATTCGTTTGAATACATGTACCACCGTAGGATGTGGAGACCTGTTTTTATAATGAGACCATATAGATTTAGGTCCTGTGTTACAAGATGTTTGCACAGCAAAAATTCCTTGCTGCTCAAAGGTATTTAGTGGCAAGAACAGGTGTAGATTTGCAGCTCTCTGTTGGCAAGTAGTGGCCTGGTGTCTCAGAATGAACAAAAAAGTCTGGAAGGGATGTCAGACAAACAAAACATTATTGCTCTATAAAATCTGTGACCTAGCACTTTAGCTAGCATTCTTTTTATACAATACCCCAATAATTTCATATTAGTACTTTCAATATTTTTTTTGTGATTTCTGTGTGGTTTTATATAAAATTTCTTTTTTATTTGTTGTAGAATGAAACTTACCTGTGCAGGAGATTCACAAAGTTTGTAACTAAGTATAATCTTATGTCTAAAGACAATTTAATTGTTCCAATCCTAGAAGATCAAAATGCCATAGATGGAGAGAGTGAAGCGTGATGAAGACTTAATTATTTAGAATCTTAATCACTGTCTGTTCTGTACATTTGTGGTTAAGAGGGTTTACTCTCTACTATACCAGCAACAACAAAAGAGAATTGTAGATTTGACCATTGAAGGAAGTCTGTACTAACGTAAAGTTATTCAGGGCAGTTTGTATGGATTTTCCAGACTTGAAGTCATTGTATTCAGTGTGAAAATTAGGCCCTGTGTGATTACATGTATTATACAAACTACTGATACCTGTATGTAGATAGTGACAATAAGTAGCACCTGTAAGGGAATCACCAGGAACCTGTACAAGGAGTCGTGTATTATAATTATTATGCTTATATCATTTATTTAATGTGTACCAGTAAAGATTAAATTCATTATACTAGATAATGTAATTATGTTTACAATGTTAACCAAAAAGATATACGTTGCTATATTTTCATTATTAATTTTTACTCCTATTTTATATGAATCACTGTTTTACATTGTATAAAAACAGAAACAGAAAAAATTTTAAGTATAAAACGTGTTTGCCTCATTTTAGAACCTTTTTCATGATAATTTATTAACAACAATGATTCTAATCTTTGTTTACCTGTGTTTCTCATAAAAAAATCTACATGTATCAGAAAAATTGTTTCAATGTACATAGTATACGCATACCCCTCTTTCAAAATAAAAAAAACCCATGGTTTTTGTTCTAAGAAATTGCAACAGTAGATTTTTTTTTTATCTTTCAGATAGTCATATGTTGTAAAACATGGTACAGGCCCAGTCTAACATATACTGTATTGAAAATTAAACAGATTTTCTTTGCTCCTGAATTCTACAGGACAAATTAATATGATTAAAGCGTGTATTGCAGAAGGTTTGTCACAGAATTCTAGCTCTGTGTGGAGCCCATATAGCTTGAGCAACCAGAGGCCTGTACAACAGAGCTTTTGAACATTTCTGTTGGAGGTACTGGTATTAGGAATTTTGACAAGCACTCATGAACGTTTGTACTGTTGAACAGGCCTCACGAATATTCAAGGGAGGGTGATAGAAAAATTCTATCGCATAAAACAATGCAATACTTAATTATGATCATGTAAATGTAAAGTTTCATTTGAGAGATTGTTTATTGAAGTAAAACTACTAATTACTCCATTGTGTCTATATGAATGCTATAAGTATTTCTTGTGATGGACAGTTATGTATTCTGTATTTATTAAAATGTAAGTCTTTTCTCGACTTGGTCTTCATTGAATTGTTACATTCTTGTGTAAATTTGTTTGGTTGTCATTGATTAGTTTCTAAAGTACAAAGACGATATTTGGGACCCACATGACATTGTAGATATCCAAGTTAGTCTCTTGTTTGCCTGTCTTGCCTACAATTATGTTTAAGGTTGGACAACATCCATTATAATATATAATTTCCCCCAAGAATTTATCATTGAAGAAATGAATGCAAATTCAACAAGTTTCCTTCCAAAACTTGACTCAGAGGTACATTATCAGGCATTAGTTTATACAAGATACCAGAGGATAGTACATGTATTTCTTACATACTTGTAATCCTTCTGGATATCACTTGAATTGCTGATATCACAATCTGGTGATTATTTTTCCAAGGCATTGTGAACAGAGATAAAAAATGACAAGATAAATTAAAAATGATTGAATTTTGGAATGCATCAAAGAGATACTCAGATACTCAAGGAATGTGTTGTCAGCATTGAACAAATTCTTTCAGCCCTCAAACTGAAATATGCCAGGGGTCCTATGGCAATGTGTTGACTCCGGACCTCTGGAATTGCGAGGATGGTAAAAAACTGATCAAATGACAGTTAATGTATCTTGCAGCTGCAGGCCAGGACTCCCTGTCTGTACTTGTCCAGTGAAGTACTGTCCACTGTTCTCTGCAGCAAGTTGTTCCAGATTCTCTTTTTGGTAAAGCGGGGTTGAGGAACAAACAGTTTGCTTGAGCAGCATCATTGTAATGGGATAGATTAATTAAAGTCCTATAATTGTTATAGCACGATGTAAACAATGTCAGTGAAAACTGGTATGTGTATGAATAACAATAGAAACGTGACAAAACTGCTAGACCCCCGTCACAAAAGCCAGTGTCACTCGGCACTATATTTAATACTTTCAGGTGATATAATATATCAAACCCTACTCATAAGACATTGTTTAATAACTCTGATACAACAAGTGGAGAAACTTCCAAAATTTATCTCATTACAATTGGATCCAACTCTCATAACTCAAGTGCACTGGAGCCGGTTTTATAAAAGAACTTGAGACTAAGACCAAAATTTATTTCTGCTAATAATAATTCTTATTATGATTTTTATTCTTTTAAAAGGCATCTAGAAAGATCCTTTTATGCTAGCAATTTTAAACAAAATTATTAATTTTACAAAATTTTACAAGAAATTGTAGGTTTTGGTCTTAGTTGTAAGTTCTTCTGTAAAACGGGCCCCTGACCCTTGCGAAGGATCCAACGGCAATGGGTTGACTCCGGACATCTGGCATTGTGAGGATAGTTTTTAACCTGTACTGTAGATATTGCACATGTCACACCCCAAGCAAATTAGGCTGAAGTGTGATTTAATGCTCTTCAATGTCAGAGTCCTGCAATTTATTAGAAGAATATTCAAGTTTGTTCAAAAGTGATGGGCATGCAGTGTCCCATTCTATCATCTAAGTGGAGACAATTTAAAAAGGGAAAAAATTTTGGGGGTAATTTAAAATTCTGCTCAAGAACCAATGCACAAGAAAAGTTGAAGTTTACAAGAAAACTTCCCAAAATAGTGAAGATTAAAGATAAGTCAAAACAAGACCGCCAAGGGTAGGGTGAGGCTATTTGAGAGGATCAAATTTTGCATGGGTATATATATATATAGGAAGAAATCTTTGAAATCTTCTCAAGTACAGAATGAACAAAAAAGTCATATTTAAATGCAAATATGCAGGTATTGCAGATTCAAGTTGTATTCAAATCATGATCCAAAGGTTATTATCGTTTTACATGCCATTGGGAATACATGTACGATATATATAAAAATCCTCTCCTCAAGAACAACAGGGCCTTGATTGGTCTTGTTAATATGCGAGCATACTTATAAATGCAACTGAAAGGTTGTTCAATTAATTATGGTAGAATGTGGCCATTATTGGGGATAATTTAGGACTTCATAGGAAAAAAATATTTAAAAATATTCTTCTCAAGAACAACTAGCCCACCACCTTTGACAAGGTTAAATATAAAAGGATTTAATAAATTTTGTCAAATGCCATTATTCATTCAAACATTTATTATTATTACAATTATTTAGAAAGTGCGTACTAACATTACAGAAGCTAGCACACTAAAATTTCAAAATTACTGAGTGCAGACGGTTTAATTAAAACTCTAAATTACAATGCCAACTTTACATTTTGACTTCTACAATATCTTTTACCTACAACAAATCATCATCCTATCTTAATTATCTCCCCTTGAGGAAGGAAGTGGCCCTTCATTTGAAGAAATCTCCGAAGGAAGCTAATTGTGGCAAGTTTAGTTAAAATTAGCCCTTTGGTTTTGGAGCCATTGAAAATGTGAAAAAGTTACAGAGTACACACTGATAAAAAGCTAAAAAGCAAATGAAAACAAAAGGATAGTCATTATCATTACAGTTTAATAATTCTTTTAAAAAAGCAAACAAAAAAATAAAACAATATGAAATAAATTAAATATAAAATAATATTGGATGCATCACTTAATTCAAATGTTTTATGTGTAAAAAATGATATTGCACTGGTATCCATTAAAAAAAACCACAAGAAGCACCCAAATATATGAAATAAATCAAATATATATATCATGATACTGAATCTATCATTTCATTCAAATGTATAACTTGTAAAAATTATATTGCACTCATATACATGATAAATATTGCACAAATCAATACTGCAACAACCTTAAAAACAAAAAATTGATAAACATGTAAAAATCAACAGACACACACACTTATTTTCTTAAATGAACAACCTGGATTGAAAACTTAATTTAAGGACAACACCCATAATGAAATCATGTTTGCTATGCATTGCAGATTAATGGAATAATTGCTATATATCCTGAAGAAACGAGACTAATGGTATATTTTAAAATACATACAAAGCTAACAGATTCACAAGTTTAGAGTCAAGAACTTACAAACTAAAGTTAATCTGATGTACAATATTTGACTTTAGTTACATCAAAATACACCCAAATACTAGATAAATTGGTCATTTTCATTGGATAAAAAATAATCAACTCAACACTTCAGATTACAGTGTATTATACTATCAGTGGAATGTGATTTATTAATATTTATGAAAGAATTTTCTGGTAGACGACCATGGAATAGAATGGACACAGAATGTCTGTCTTGAGATACATGTAATGGTGAAAGGAGCACATTTCTCCCTCTCATCCCTATATAAATGTAGCTTACATATTTTGTCTAACTTGAAATACTATTAGTGGGCAAGTCACAATAAAACAAGGGTCCCATGGGCCACAATGCTCACCTGAGTAACTTTGGCCCGCTTTTCTTCACCAGATTTCCCCTTTGTTATACTCATTGTGGAATGACACTACCCCCTGGGGGCCATGATTTGAATGAATTAGAATCTACATTACCCCAGGAAGTTTCCAAATATATTTCAGCTTTATTGGCCCATTGGTTCTTGAGATGAAGATTTTTTAATGACTCCACCCTATTTTTATCTTTTATTGATTATCTTCCCTTGAAAGAGGCCTTGGTAAATTTTTATATTTAAAAATTCCCTTCACCAAAGGATGCTTTGTATTAACTTTGGTTAAAATTGGCTCAGTGGTTCTTGAGAAGAAGATGAAAAATAAAGTGAAATGTTTACAGGCGGATGAAAGATAACTAGAGATCAGAAAAGCTCACTTGAGCTTTCAGCTCAGGTGCGCTTAAAATATAATTTACATGTATAATTAAACTAATTAACTGTGTAAAAATTTATGCATTGTTTTTCTTTAAACACCAAAGTACATGTACTAGTATGAGGTGTTTTTGGTTTACTGGTAATCTAAAATTCACATAATAAAATTTCCAAAGAAAAGGTACCTTTGTAAAACAAATATTGGCTACTTCATGTACAAGCTTTCTTTAATTCAACAACAAAAATCAAAGCTGACATTTGGACAAATAGCTTACATTTTATAAAAGTTCATTTCAATACTACACATATGGCTAAAAATAGCAGCCACTTTATCACAGCTTTGTTCAGTAAACTGTGACAAAACCTCCCTGATGTCTTCTAGACAATTCTGCTCTAGTTCTCTAAGATTCTTCTTAATCATGTGACCTTGTGGCTTATCTTGCTCCAGGAGACTCAGGAGTTTTTTGTGCCCTTTAACAAGTGGATGACTTCGATCAATTTGCTCCTGGGGTGTCACTTTCTCTGTATCTCTCCTGCCATAGTCTGGTGATGTCGTTAAAGTCCCTAAAGTAACCAATTTATTTTCTAATGAATACTGTTGTTCATAAACTTTTCTGGATATTGTAAAGTTCAATTGTGAGGATATGTAAATTCATGGATTAAATTGTTAAATAAGGTCTGAAGCTTCAAAATTTTACCATGTTATATCCTCCATGTACCATATTTAATCTCTGAAGTATTTATAACAACAGTAGTATTTGTGCATTACATTTCCAATGTATCTTTTTCATAATTTAAGACAGTAAACCTAGATGAGCAAAACTGCCTTGAAAAAATATTTCCTAGTGTAGAGGTTTTTAATTTCCTACCAGTTTGGTTGTTAGGGCAGAAGATGAAGGGTTTGAAGAAGCTGGCTTCAGGATTGGGAGTGGCTGTCAGCCAGTGGCATGCTGGGACATCAGGGGCTATAACTGATATCATACTTCCTGTTGTCATAAATGGTCCTGACATGCAGATATTACTCTCCTGATCACGTAATATCTCCATCATCTCAACCAATCCAAAGTCCTCTGCAATCATATTTATCAACATCCTAAATAGTAAGTACACATACACTTTTAAATAACATGGAAGGAATTAACAAAAATATTATTATTAGTATGTTATTTTCTTGGACTTTTTCTTTAATAAATCAGCATTAATGAAAAAAAAATTCCAGACTACATTCTCTTACTTGCATTAATACTGTAACAATACTAGTACATAGTGTATTAGAAAGCAGATAAAAGAGAGAGAGGTCTACCATAGGATACAGTGTACAACAAATGAAGAAGGTGATATATTGAACAATAACTTAATGACATATAGTATACTGTCCGTGTACATAAACTGGCTTTATAAAACAATCCTGCATCGATGCTGTAGATAAATGTTTTACTTTTAGCGGTGAATTTTTCCAGTAGCTCTTGTCCTTTATCCCTGCGATCTGCAGTGTCCCCCTCACTTCTCCTTGGATCTGAGAAAACAGCAGTAAAGTTGAAAGGTCCACTATCAGTTCTGTATAAACCTTCCTGTTTAGACCTCTCTACCAAGTCCTCAGAAATCATATCAAAATCACAACCAATAGTTGGCGTGGTTGAGATGTTATAGAATCCATCTACAAAATAAAAAAAAAAAAAAACACAGGGATCATGAAATTCACAATTTTTGTTCCCCTTCATTCATAGATGCTCTATGCCAAATTTGGTTAAAATTGGTTCCGTGGTTGCAGAGAAGAAGCTGAAAATGTTCAAATGTTAACGCACAACGATGGACGAAAACGGACGAAAACAGATAGCAATTGGTCAATCTACAAATAGATTAAGAGACAGACTGGTATAGTTACTGCAAATATACCCTCCCAAACTATTTTTTAGGTAATTAAAAAAATATCATAACAAATTAAAATTTTACCTCATACTCATCAAACAGGGTTCTGTGATGAAAGTAGGCATGAGAGAAAATTCTGTAAACTCTTCTACATACAGAACCCAGCTTGTTTACTGAAGATTCCTTTATACACACCCTGAAACAACACAAGGACTTAAGTGTTATGTGATTTCAATTACAATACAGTGATTGTTGCATCATGAAGATAACAATGTTTTATATTGAAGCTCTGAATTTTTCTTGGATCTCAGCCAAGGAGGCCATGATTTAAACAAGCTTAAAGATGCACTTCCTGTGTGCTTAAATATGCACTACCTGAGAATGCTTGCATATTGATATGGCTGATCTTGGTCATCTGTAACTGTTCACATGAAAAAGATTTTTACTAAACTCAACATGTTTAAGGAAATGTGAGGTTAAGTGCAAAATCAAAAGAAAGGTCAGCGTTAAGAAAAATGATGCAGTTCAATAGCACTAAAATTAGTTTTGCTTCTGAAATCTTAAATTGAACTAAACACAAATTTGAGAATGGAAGTCAAGGTCAGCTAAGACTGTAAAATATGCATGAATTATTCACTACCAGTATACGTATTAGTTACAGTGATAATAAACTCACAAAATCATTACTTAATATACTTTCCTTTTTTAAAAGGAACTTTATTCTGAGCTGTAGATAATGTAGATTTTACCACATATATATTAAGACAATCAGCTACATTCTATTTTCCCTTCCTTGATTTTCTTTCTTATCTAAATAGCAAAATACTGTAAATGTATTATATTTGGCGTGTACGATATTTGGCGGAAATTCGAATTTCAACAAGTTAGCGTAGATTTGATTTAGCGCTGTCTGATGTTGCTAGTTATAAATGTTATTATGACACAAGATAAATTATTGATGTACTTGAATTAGCGGACTCTGCTTTCTGCCAAAATCGCTAAATAGAATACACCGCTAAATGTAATACGCTTACAGTACATGTAAGTTGGGCAATTTTAAAGTGGATCAAAAACTTATTTTATGCAATACGATTGAAAATAAGTTTTCAGTGCATCAATAAATCAATGATTACAATTAGGCCATGCAAAGTTAATTCCTTGGTTCTAGCCTTATAGAATTTGATCATGTGACCAACTTCATGTCACATCCCAATGAAACTCAAAAAATGATATCTTATTACTTAATTATTCTTTTTTTCTTCTTTTTTTGAAGAGATTATGGCTGATTGTTTTTTGGTCCTACCACCAGTGACAAGGGACAAAGCTGTCATTCTGGGGAAAAATTCTCAGAGACCTGCTACAGAAGCACAGGAAGTGATTTACAGGCCAGCTAAAATAAACACAAATGCTGCAAAAGTTCAGGTAAAATGTGTAAAGGTCAATACAGACATGATTTACAAGCCAGCTGAAATAAACACATATGCTACAAAAGTTCAGGAAAAATGTGTAAAGGTTAATACTGACATGATTTACAGGCCAGCTAAAATAAACACATATGCTACAAAAGTTCAGGAAAAATGTGTAAAGGTTAATACAGACATGATCTACAGGCCAGCTAAAATAAACATAAATGCTGCCAAAGTTCAGGAAAAATATGTAGAGGTCACACACATGTAAATGTACTGTTTAGAACACAGGCACTTGATGTTCTTAACCTTTCTTTTCATAGATAAAAATATCCCCCCATACTATAATTATTATTATAGTATACAGGTATAGGGGATATATTTTTATTTCTGAAAAGAAAGGTTACAAACATCAAGTGCCTGTAGTTTAGATATAGGGATATTTTTATTTATGAAAAGAAAGGATAAAAACGTCAAGCACCTGTTGTTCAGAAGAATAGAAACAAGAAAAGATAAATTGGGTGGGGTCATTAAAAAATCTTCTTCTCAAGAACCCCTAGACCAAAAAGGCTGAAACTTATATGGGAGCATCTTGGGGTATTGTAGATTTCAATTCAAATTACACAAATCATGACCCCTGAAGTTAGGGTGGAACCACAATAGGGAATCGAAGTTTACATAGAAAAATATAGGAAAAAATTGTTTTAAATCTTCGTCTGAAGGACCACAGGGCCAGAAAAGCTGAAACTTATGTGTAAGCATTCTGGGGTAGTGTAGATTCTAATTAGTTTAATCATAACTCCGAAGGGCAAGGTGGGCCCACAAATGAAACGCGCATGCACCAGTTAGAGGAACACAATTGTAAAGTTGACCGGCTCAGAAAACCAAATTGTGCAATAATTTGTTTTTTTTCAGTTTTGGGATGAATATAATGATTAGGTTAGTCTACTATATTAATTAATATTGGTTTTGTGGTAGTAAAGTGGCGATTGAACTGGTGGCAGGATGAATAACCCGATCGAAACGTGACTCTGTTTCATGTTAATGTCATCGTGACCGGTAACACGGTTGGTTGGAAACCATTCCAGGCCCTCTGACAACTAGTAACACATTCTATAGAGCAAAATTTACAAGAAACTGCACAGCAACCTGTTGTTGCCTTTGTAAGGCAACATAAAAGCCAGACCTTATTGAACTTCTGTTAACTGTTACAAGATTGAAAGAAATGCATTTCGTCTACAAATACTGAAAATCAATGTGTATACCGGTATACCTCTAGTGCATCAAATGGTAAAAGAAGATCGTTGACAAACTTGTCGTCATGAAGTTGCACTTGTTAGCTCACCTGAGCCGAAGGCTCAAGTGAGCTTTTCTGATCAAAATTTGTCCGTTGTCTGTCGTCGTTGTAGTCGTTGTCGTTGTTGTCGTCGGCATTGACCACCCCTAGAATTGCAGGGGAAAGTCCTACCAGGGGCAATAAGAAAGTGGGTTAATTGTGTCTTCGAGGAATGGTTTGGGCTGTAGATATCCATGTCTGGATAGCTCAGTTGGTAGAGCACCTGACTAGAGATGCAGGGTTCCAAGGTTCGATTCCCGGTCCAGCCATACATTTTTACCTTTCCTGTTACAGATTCATCACCTATGTTTCATACTAATTAAGTGACTAGTATCAGATTCAGAAACCATTTCCTTTCATTAAGAACAAACAAATTTTAATCCTGAAATGGATAATTCCAGAATTTATTTCATTAGATGTTTCCAATGATCAATTATGAAAAATTGTAATCCATCATCATAATCAGTAGCATTTTGTTGTTGTCACAATTGATGTTTGTCATTTATGGAAATTAAAAACTGATATATGGAATTATGTTTATTAATGTATGCTATGTGTTAGTCAAGTTATATTGAAATCATACCAAAACTTATTAAGGAGGAGAAACATTTTGAAAGTACACAGAAATTTCTATTTTTAAATACCATGCATGGCAATACCATCAAAATCAAAAACAAATTGAGAATTATATGTTTTAGCATATTCTATGTATTTGCAAAGTAAAACTGAAATCAGACCAACACTGGAGGAGGAGCAGCATTTTGAAAAATTGTTAAAACAGTACAGTACCTCGCCCGAATTAACTCAGTTTCGACTGGGTCTAGCAAATAAAAACAAAGAATAAATGAAAATTAAAGGCAAATACACATATATTTTAAAAAATCAATGAATACCAATATATGGTTGATAATTCTGCTTCAATTTTAACCAGGAGGAAACTCAGTGTTTCAACAACATGCAAAAAAAAATGAATGATAGAGTTCCGAATTTTTAACGGAAGTTGATCTACAGTCTAGCCAGAAACAAGTTATGTATCCGGACATAAAAACTACTATATCTTTACTAATTAAACTAAATTGCATTATAAATATAATAGATTAAATAAGAAAGCAATTATAACATGTTACTCATCGGCTGGCATGGTGTATTATTATTATCATCATTAATATTTTTTTTTACAAAAACTTTAACCGGATAACGTGAATCTGCAGTGAATATTCGTTCTTTTACTTATTTGTCGTCCATCGGTTTCAGGTACCTATCTAACAGTTAGCGAATTAAATCCGTCGTCATCGATGTAGAAAAGGAGTAAAAAATAAAAAAATAGTTAACACAGATATTTTGTCATATCTGAAATCTATAAATTTTCTTTTGAAGATTCTGTTCATCAACGTAAATTAAGAGATTAGGCGATGTTATTCACCACGTTGAAAGCTAATGTTTACAAAATAACGAGTAAAAGTAAATTAAAGTGAGGGAGAGGGGGGCTAAAATTCAACTTTATATCTGTTAGTTCTCTCTGATTTTTTTGTACAATTTTTTGTTCTTTCTTGGAATTCTCTTTGCTGAAAATGGTGTAGAGTTCCGAATTTGTTCAGATTTTTTTTACCTGTCTCTGCATTCAGGTCCAACGCATTCTTATTTAAGTTAAGAACTTGCCCCTATTTAACACTCCCTTAATGAGTTGCTGGTGCAACCTTTAGAGCGAGCGCAGATACTAACTCAGTTTAAACTGTTTTATTTAGATTAATTAGGCTCATCGAACTGCACAACTGTGAACATTTAGTGCATCTAAACTCTGATGTCACAATATCAATATGTCGTATTTAGGTGCATTACCAAACTAAAGAATAAAAGTCTGAACATAGCAGATTTAAAAATGAAAAATAATTCATTTTTACTATTTATCTTCAATAAACCCATTATATGAAGGTGTCGCAAGTTTTTGTTGTTATTCTCTCAATAACAGGGATCCACATACGACACTGTATATATAGAAAGAAACTTGAAATGGTTCAGAGAAGGGCTGCTTGCTATGTACAGAACAATTTCCACAATAGTAGTAGCGTTACAGACATGATTAGTACACTACAGTGGCCAACACTTGATGAGCGGCACCTCAAAACCAGGTTTATAATATTTTACAGGGTAGTTCACCAACTTGTCACCATACCAACAGATATACTCATACCTATACAGATGCAAGAACCAGACAAAATCACTCACAAACATACAAGCACTTACAAACATCAAAAGAAACATACAAATGGTCCTTTTTTCCACAAGCTATATCAGTTGGGCTAAAATAAAGCAGAAGAAAGACTCTTTACACAATTCAATATACAGTTTTATATAAGAAATCATTGTTTTACAGGACGACAATAGTGTAATTTTGATTCAATCTTAGCTTTATAAATAGTTCTTCCATTGCAAATATGAACAACAGACTGAAGTTAATTAACCTTATTTTTTCTGTCATTGAAATAGTTTATTTACAATATTGCAACAAAAAATTTTGACATAAAAGTTGCTTTAAACAACATTTAATATTAAGGGAGAATATTGACACAGAAAAACCAGTTTTGGGTGTGCCACATAACCAGGATAGGATGCATGCAAAAATATTGTAATATAGTGTACATCATTACATGCACAGTGTGATGAATAGAGGATGCCTATATTGTGTGATTTGATATTTGCTTTATTCAACGAGTTGAAATGGAGTATATTTGTGAGGCCTGCCAAGCAAATATACACCATTGCAAGAAGTTGGATAAGGCAAGTATCAAATCACACAATTATAGATGTTTTATTTATCTAATACAATTTTGTTTTTGTTTTTTTTAACAAAACGAGAACACCACATATCTCCTATATGAGCACTGAGGTATTTAAACCTTGCATTCATTACACCCAACTGCTTTTACCTGGCATATAGATGTCATTTATGTTATGACCAAGTTTATTGTATTGACAATGGAAGAGATGTCTGTTCAGCTCTGTGCAGCAAAATACTTTGAATTCTGAACAATGCTTGTAGCATGTGTAAATGACAAATTTGAGATTCAAGAGTAAAATAATGGACAGAGATAACTCTCTACCTCTTTTGAGTCATGTTCAGCTTTAAGAACAAATATGCTAGCGCCTAATAGTAGATGACAAATTGTTTTTACTATCATTACAGAGTTAAAATTTAGAATTGATCTCATTTTGATATTGCCAAAAGGGGAACAGGGTTTATCTTTTTCAATATTTCTTGTGCGAGATTCATTTTCAAGTTTTCAATTATGGACATTATGTTCCAATACTTCAATACCACCATTAAATGCAATCCCTTTGCCTGGTTGAAGCAGACTACTCCCATTTTCTATTTCTGTTAAATTTAACAGAACCACACATTGCACTTGGATTTGGAAATAAAATTAGAGTATTTTTGTCAAGATTTAATACCCAAATGTCATTGGCTGATTGAACCTGCTGTTGCAGAAAGTAGAAAAATAACAATCGGATCTGAATGGAGGAAATACTATACGACTGGCCTTTACATACAGAAGTTAACCGCCCATTATGTCTGTTCAATGTTAAACTAATAGGCCATTTTGGCAGGTAAATTTGATTTTTTCCTGCCAATTTGACGATGGCCGACGCCAATCTGAAACCCTGCACCATGAAGCAATTATTATTAGCTCACCTTAGCCGAAGGCTCAATTGAGCTTTTCTGATCAAAGTTTGTCTGTTGTCTGTCGTTGCCTTTGTTTTCTATAAACTTTTCAAATTTTCATCTTCTTCTCAAAAACCACTGGGCCAAATTCAAGCAAAATTAGCACAGAGTATCCTTTGGTAAAGGGGATTCATTTTTGTTCAAATGAAGGGCCACACCCTCTTCCAAAGGGAGATAACTAAGAAATTGTGAAAATTTGGTGGGTGTATTTAAAAATCTTTTCCTTAAGGTATTAGGGGTGTAATAGCCATGACCTTGGATATGACCTTATTAAGCATAGTTATAATGAACAACACTTTCGGCAATATTTCCTTTAGTTTCATGCAATTTTGTCCATACATATTTCTTATGTGCTCATTAATGTAACTGTACCCTCTCGCCAGTGGTGCACTCTTAATAGACAAAGGGTAGAGATGTAATTTTTCTAGTAAGCCAGAGAACAGTTTAATGTTTCATGTATTCAACTGTAAAAATAAGCCCTAGGATTGTAGACATTCATTTTTTTTAGGTCAGAGTCATCAGATGTGATATATGAATACTTGTAATTGAGAGAACTTGTCTGCTTTCAGTGACAATTTTAGCAATATTGTTATAAAATCGTTTATATTATTCTGCCATAGAAAATTATGGTAGGGATGATCAATAGAAAACATAGTAAATTTTGTGTGACATGTATTTGTGATAATATAACCACAAAAAAGAATTATTCTATCCACAACATTTATCTGTATTCTACATCAGAGTGATGTACCCCCTAAAAATGTAAGCCATTATTTTTTTTGTTCATGGTATAGGGTAGGTTGTAATGAATGAACTAATGAGCTTGAGCATATATAAACAAAAGATGATTGTCATACTCAACTCAATTCACATTAGATTCATTTGCTCAGAAAATTGACCTGTTCTCACACTGACCTTGACCTAGATAGGGTTTACAAAATAAACTACATTTTTGCAGTTCCCATGTTTATAAAGTTCTTCATAGTTTTTATTTACTTAACAATGAAGGCTAAAATATATCTGACAGATCGCAAAACACTGATCAAAGGGTTTTAAAAACCATATTGCGCCTCACATATATTATAAATTAATAAAATATGCATAAATATGTTGAACAACCCCCCCCCCCCTTTTCCGAAATTTTGATATTGCCAAAAGGGGAACAGGGTTTATCTTTTTCAATATTTCTTGTGCGAGATTCATTTTCAAGTTTTCAATTATGGACATTATGTTCCAATACTTCAATACCACCATTAAATGCAATCCCTTTGCCTGGTTGAAGCAGACTACTCCCATTTTCTATTTCTGTTAAATTTAACAGAACCACGATGATGGCACACAAGACAAACCATATGGACATGCTCTTGTAGCAGGAATCGACCGTTACCCACGAAAAGTGACAAGAAAAATGGGCAAGAAGAGAATGAAGGACAGGTCTAAACTGAAGGCTTTCCTGAGAGTATACAACTATAACCATCTGATGCCCACTAGGTATGTCCATAAGAATTACAGACTACACATGTTAAACTTTTGAAAATATATATAAATGATATTGTCACACCTTCCTTAAACGTCACACAATAGGTTATGCAGAACTGTGGATCAGGCTTGTGTTATTGATATGAAATCTCTTAGGAGCAAGGCTCCTGCTATCCATTGTCTTGAGCCACGGTTAGAAATCCACTTAAACATCTCTGCTGTATTTACCTGTGGCTGCTTAAACACATAAATTGTCGTAAGGCCACATAAAATTAAAATTACAGTTCTCAGGCCCACACACATCCATTTTTTCGAGGTAGCAGCATAATTTTGTTTTTTATAAAAAAAAAAAAAGTTGGTATTGCAGAGACCAATCTGGAAAAAATAGTTCCGTCCTCACTTTTTCGTTATTTATAGTATTCAAATATCACTGGTAGCCATTTGCATAGAGATTTGGCTACTTCGTATAAAAATACTTTCGAAGACATTGCCTATTATGTTCACACATTGACAAGCAATGTATAATGCAAACCTTTTGATCAGAAATGGAAAGTATATCTATGAACAAAGAATTTTTATCATTATGTTAAAGTAAATTAAAATTTAAAAAATACCTTCCTCACTTTATTGCCAATAAAATGATAAATAAAATACCGATTTCCCTTATCTGTTTCGGAGAAAATTGGCCTGAAAACCAGAGAATTAAATTTATATAGCCTAATCTTGAATATGTCAGCCTCTATCGTGTTCAGCCAATGACAGTATCTTTTACCATTGCAATGGAAATCAGGCCATCTCTAAATATTTGTTTAGTTGCCTCTCCCGAACAACAAAAATATTTTTCTAACCACCATCAGGGTTTCAGATTGAAATAAGTAACTAAAGGACATACAGCAGGGTTTCAGATTGAAATAAGTAACTATAAGACATATGGCATATTTACCAGAAAAGTTATAGGCCATTCTGTCCTAAACTTCATTAAACTATAGGCCAATAGAAAAGTTCAACTTACTCAGTTTTCTCTCAAACTTTTACAAAAAAATCATTTAATTACAAAAAATATTCA
>PRKT01000419.1:238388-298946 GCA_003671525.1 Saccostrea glomerata
ATTTATCATATAAATATCTAGGTCAAGTTCTGTTTTGGGTACAATTGCACCATTTTTGACAGAGTTATGCCCCTTAGACTTAGAAAAATTCCAATTATTTGCAGTTTCCGTTCATTTTCTTCGCAACCGTTGCAGATACTGAAATGAAATATAGCATACTGATTTATCATGTGGATATCTAGATCAAGTTCAGTTTGGGTACGATCGCACCATTTTTGACAGAGTTATGCCCTTTGGGCTTAGAAAAAATTCCAATTATTTGCAGTTTCCTTTCTTTTTCTTTGCAGATGTTAGACATACTGAAATTAAATTTGTTATACAGATTTATCAGATACCCGGTAAATGTCTTGGTCAAATTCTGTTTTGGGTACGATGGCGCCATTTTTTACAGAGTTATGCCCTTTTGGACTTGGAAAAATTCCAATAAGGGGGGAGGGGGGCATAAGTGTTTTACAAACATCTCTTGTTATTTATGAAAAGAAAGGTTAAAAACATCAAGTGCCTTTAATTTTGGCTGTGGTTTGTGATGATGCCCACAATCCTGTTAAAAAATGTTTCATGATAATGAGCTTGATCATTTCTTATTTAACATTTCTAAGCTGATAATTCTCTTCCAGGTATTCTGTGGATGTTAACCTCGACAAATCTGCAGTCAACAAAGATGCTTTCAGAGACCCAGCTCTGAAACGAAAAGCAAGGAGGGATGTCAAAGCAAAGTTTGAAGAAAGGTCAGTAAACCATCCTCTTTTTACAAAATCAGGGTTTGACATTAACATTAGTCAGTTAGTCTCAGACTAATACATTTTCATTCAGACTAATAAAATCTGGCTAATTAGTCCGAACGGACTAATAAAATTTTCTGGAAAAAAAAGAATAAGTTACCGATGTTCACCATTCTCGACAACTTTCACTGGAAAACCACATATGTATTTTTAGGTCACCTGAGTAAACTCTATTGCTATCCGTTTTTGTCCGCCGTGGTGCTTTGTTTGTCGTGTTAACATTTGAACATTTTCAGCTTCTTCTCTGCAACCACTCAACCAATTTCCACCAAATTTGACATTAAGCATATATGGGTGAAGGGGAACAAAAATTGTTGGTCAGGGGTTCTGGTGTTAGGGTGGGGCTCTATTGATTATGAAAATGCATTAATTATACCCCCGCTCCGAAGGAGAGGGGGGTATACTCTTTTACCCTTGTGTTTCTGTCTGTGTGTCCGTCTGTAACAATTTTCCGTCGCAGTTTTCTCAGCAACTACTCATCGTAGATGCTTGAAATTTTAACACATTCTTCTTTGAGGCTTCCCATATGGTGGGATATATTTTTGTTTAAATCTGATGTCAACTTCCTGTTTGTTTAAGTGTCTGGCCATTACATACATAACAAATTTCTGTAGCAGTTTTCTCAGCAACTACTCATTCAGGGATCACTCTGGATTTTAATGTTGATGGGCCAATGGTTTTCCATGCTATTTTGTGATGAATTTCAAGTAAATTTGATGGGTCTTTGAGGGTTTTCAAATGCCATTTCTGACACAACCAATTTTTTAAATTAAAATGAATAACATTATATAAATATAAAAGAATTTTTTTTTTAAATTCCATCTCAGTACTGAAAAATGTCATATTCATTGGAGAATTGTTTTAGACTTCATACAACAGAGTATAAATTTAATTGATAAACAGAATACCTAAGTTAATTCCTCGCCCCTTTGATTTTATCGATTTAGTTCTCGAAAGTTGTTGAAAGCTAAACTGTAAGGGATGAAAACTTACATGCACATTTCTCTATTGAATAGACCTGGGGCAGTTGCAGATTAAATTTGGTTCAAATGGTAGGGACTGGTTTTGTATGCAAAGAACTCGGAGCAAAATATGCAAAAAACTGAAATGAGAAAATTTGTATTTGTTTGCAAAACATTTTAGTCCCATCTGATCAAATTCCAACCACGGGTGCTAAGTTAGCCACTTGGACTGGAAATGACGAACATCATTGCCGTTGACATCAGGAGTCAACGTCTTGGACTGTTCTTCTTAATCAGAGACCTCTGCTGATTCTGGGAATGAAAAAGTTACCGACGTTTTATTTGTAAAACAAATGAAAGCTTTCGTTTTTTTGGGTCAGCTCAATACCAATCTTCACTTTGGAGGCATTTCGGGCAAGTGTCTGGATACACAATGAGTAACTTGTACTTGTTTTGTTTCGAAATAAATAAAGTTTTAAGAAAAAATCAATATTACATATTAGAACATATTACATACTGGAGTATTACTTTTATATGTTTATTATTTCAATCATTACATATAATTTTAATAAATATAATTGACTCCGTATTCGGTAAAAAAAAATTCTAGTAGCGTAATCTAAACGAAGAAAATATTCCGTGTACAATTCATACATGCCAACTTTTGAAAATTCCCATGGGGGATTTAGCGCGTGACGACAATTTTCAAAGCTTTAAATTCGCGACATTTTGTCGTGAAATTAAATGATTATGAAATGATTTTTTTTTTATTTATTATATTGATATCACTTATCAATAAAACTCAAGGATTAATTTACCACAAAAATGTTTTTCTTTCCAAAATTGAAATATTTTTGCTAAAATACTGGTGCCTCTCTCACTAAAAGAAGGGGTATTTAGTTACATATATAAACAACTTTTTTTCTACCAGGACAGAATTTAATGAAAAATTGAAATTTGTACAACTTTAAAATCATTTTTTTCAAAGGCTAAAAATAAATGAGGTATTGATACTGTAAAGTCCTGTTTCTAGAAACATTTTTTATTTATAATTTTCAATTAATTAGAAATTCTAATAAGATATTAAATTTACAGAAATTTATACCACCTATCCAAAACAGAATTAAATTATTTTTTTACAATCATGAAATTTGTCAGGCTTGATGGTGCCATGTGTGTATTTCCTTAAGTCATGCACATAGATCTACCTATTACTTTTGGGAGAAGGGAAAAGAAATTCTAATTGACATACACTTGATTGTTTCATCTTAATTTTTTAAATAATATTTTAACTGGCAAACTTTACAATATTTTTCATTATAGGTAGATAAAATCAGCAGCTATGCTTTGTTAGTTTTCTACTTTCGTTTTCAAAAAACGATCTCTTTGGATTCCGTTTTTATTGTTTGATTTGCATTTTATTGTCTTTAATTTATATTTTTAATAAAATGACAAACAACTATCTAGTTAATCTATGTGTTTCACCTTGCATACCCTTTAAAACTAACAAGATAATCCCCTAATTGCCCCAAGCTATAAGCTTCTTGCACCAGTGGACAACTGCGAGCGTTCAAGCGTGAAGTGATTTCCTGTGTCTAGGCCTAATTAACATCTGGTTAAATAAACAATGAAACATATCTGTGTGCATTGAATAAACAAGTCTGACATTGTTATCCCGATTGTCAAAATTCAGCGGTAGGGAAACTTAAAATCGGGAATTTTGGTGATTTTTTTTTCAAATCGGGAAATAAGGGCAATTTTGCTTTCCCGATCGGGAAGGCGGGATGAAAGGGTAAAATCGGGAGGATCCCGCCTAAATCGGGAAAGTTGGCATGTATGACAATTCCGATTTTAGTCTTGATGAACCAGACGCTCTGTTGATGTAAAGAACATACGCGACTACAAAGAGTCTGATTGAACGAAGTAACAGTATGCTCAGATACGTCATGAATACAATTGGTCAGCTTGAAAACGGTCCATAAATGCACCAAGATAAGAGTTTCGACCCGCAGTTTTGCATGTTATAGCGCCATATCTGTAAGACATGCGCCAGACTGACCCCTTTCTAATTTTTAAGTGCGCCATTTACAAATATTGAGCGCCAATGGCGCTAAGGCGCAGCCCAAAGTGATCCCTGCTCATTGTAGATGCTTGAAATTTTAACACAATCTTCTCTGAGGCAT
Organism: Saccostrea glomerata; assembly: GCA_003671525.1. Classification (NCBI taxonomy): domain Eukaryota; kingdom Metazoa; phylum Mollusca; class Bivalvia; order Ostreida; family Ostreidae; genus Saccostrea; species Saccostrea glomerata. The sequence goes on from PRKT01000419.1 coordinate 242,316, forward strand.
GCCATATGGTGGGATACATTTTTGTTTAAATCCGATGTCAACTTCCTGTTTGTATCTGCGTCTGTCCGTTTCATAAATTACAAATTTCCGTTGCAGTTTTCTCAGCAAATACTAAATCGTAGATGCTTGAAATTTGAACGTAATCTTCTCTGAGGCATGCCATATGGTGGGATACATTTTGATATGAATCTGATGTCAACTTCATATTTTTCTGTGCATCTGCCTGTAATTTAACTTGTGTATATTAACATGATAGTGCTTATTTACATCAGAGCGGGGGTATTACTAATGAGCATTGGCTCACAGATTTCTTGTTCTTTCAAAATCTCCTCCTCTGTTCCTGGGTATTAAATAAACTGACTAAGTACATAGTAATGATGAGCAAGAGTGCCTCTTCCAAAATTGTAAATTTTATGGCCCCAGGGTCAGGGGTTCTGGTGTAATTCTGTTGATTATATAATGAAAATGTATTAATTCTTTGAAAATCTTCTTCTCTGCTCCTGGATATTAAATAAACTAAGAAGTACATAGTTATAATGAGCAAGAATGCCTCTACCAAAATTTTGAATTTTATGGACCCAGGGCCAGGAGTTCTGGTATTAGGGCATGGCTCTATTGATTATATAGTGAAAATGCATTATTTCTTTGTAAATCTTCTTCTCTGCTCCTGGGTATCAAATAAACTAATTAAGTATAAAGTTATAATGAGATGAAAAAAGGTCAATTTGCCACATAATTCAATGGAATACAGAAAATAAGTATTAATTCAACTACAACCTTGCAGTTCTGCTCACCACCTAAATGAAGATGAAGAGCTTATATGATGCCCTCAATGTTGGTGTACAGTGTACATGTTTTTTTTTGGAGCAAAATTCATATAAAATACAGTGTACATGGTTACTGTTTAGTTTATACCCCCTTTCGAAGAAGGGAAGGCATATTGCTGGTGTCTGTCAGCCGGTCCATCAAGTTTCCGTTCATTTTCTTTGCAGCCATTGTACATGTATATTCTTTGCAGCCGCTACTGAAATGAAATTTGGTATATAGATTTATCTAGCTGCAATAATGTAGCTCTCTCTGATTTTTTTATTCTGATGTTTTCTGGAGAAGGCTTCAATTCAACAGCATCTCCTTAAAGGTGAAAATATATTTTTTTTAATATGGGCAACGACAGGCAAAATAAATTGTTTTCAAATTCAACTTACTTCTAATATAAAGACAAAATTTTCATTTACTGTCAACAACATTGCCCGTTAAATGAAAAAAACCTTGGGCCAAAACTGGGTAGGTAGGTAGGAATTCTTTTTTCTTTTCTTTTTTGAAAAAAAAAATTGTTTTCAGATTTTTATTAGAAAACATAAAATAGAGTTTTTCATAGGCCTACTGTACACAAATAAGCACTACTCTTGGTATAAACTACTGATCTGATTGATAAAAACCAAAATTGAAAATGGAACAGTTTCAATATCCTGAAAAAATGAAGAAGAAAAAAATATATATTACAAAATGGCTAAAAAAACAGTTTGGGTCGGGTGCATTTCAGTGGGTCCGTAGGCAATTGCAAACAAACAATATTTTATTTTAGGCCTAGTAAAATAACCATGCGTGTTTACCAGTCGGTTTACTCAGCAGCCATGACAGTTCATGTGTGATTTTCTGAGACTTTCGCTTGGAATTTAGAACAACTTAATAAAGCAAAATAATGTCGGTGTTTATAAATGATTGTGCTGAATTGTATCACAAAAACATTGATAAATAAAACCATTTCAAGTGTTATTTTTATGCAAACAGCAATATATGCTTAAAATACTAGTAAGGGAATTCCTAAAAGATCAGCTCCTACAATGTATAGAACTTAAATTCTCATTGGCTGTCACAAAATACAATCTATCAAGGTCCGACGCGTCGATTTACCCAAATGGACCCAAATGGACTCAAATGGACCCAAATAGAAATCAAATGGAATATTGAATATGTATTATCGTATTTTAATACTTATTTAAAATGATGAAAATAAATGAACTTACAGTTACAAATGGATTTTTTGAAACGCAGGTATGTTAAGGAAGCATATAGGTACAGGCGCGTAGCATCGTTTTTGGAAGTGGGGGGGCCAACCTGAGAAAATTTTAATGTCGGGAGAAAAAGTGGGGGGGCCTGGCCCCCCCTGATACTATACTACGCCCCTGAGGTAATATCTCGGGAAATTTAGACTTTTTGAAGAAAATTTAGTTTAATAAACTACCAAAACCACTGATAAACGTAAACTGTTATTTACTATTGCATACAGATAAAAGCGTGTCTAAGGCAAAGACGTGCATCACCGCCACGGCATCACGTGACTTCTATAAATAGCAAAATTTTCCTTAATAAAAAGGCTCACAGAACAACAATACCCCGGAGTTTGATAATTTCTTTGAGTATGTAATATAGCTGAAAAACATCTATTTTATCTAAAAAGTGCTGCTAGAATCCCACTATCTTGTCCGTAAAATATTTATTCCACACATTCGCACGAAACCTTACCCTTTGTTTTGAATTTTATACATGTATATGAATCGAGATTTTTCGTACAACCATGCTTAACTCGGGATTCTAGCAGCACTTTCCAAGTTTGTTTTAACGCAAACTTTCAATATTCACAAATCGTATGTTTTGAAATATTCAGCTTATTGTTGTTCTGTTGCATTTTTTGGTCAAGAATGACAGACGATAGGCCGACCGGGATACGTAATATAGGTGACTGTCTTCGAAAGAGAATATAATCGGTGAAAATAAATTAGCATACCTGTTAAATTAATTGAACTCCATATGAATTTAACACAATATTTACGACATTTCATTTTAAACTCCATTTTACGTATCTTTGAACATGCCGTCTTAGCCAAATTCTCTTTACACGACATAATCAATTTCCAAGTTACTTGATGTACACATATGACGTCATCGATGGTAGATTTCAATCATAATGACTGCTACAGCATGACAAGAGAAACACATTTTATTTTTGTTAATGTTTACACGTTTCTAATCATTTTCTAGAGTTAAATTACATAGCTAAATACCAATATTACGAAAACTTTATTTCTAAAATTGACGTCATCTTGCCTACTATGACGTCATAATGCAGCACTGATTCAGCCAAGGTAGAAAATTCTGTATGCCTGCGAATATTGTATTTTGAAACATGAAGTTTTGATAGTATCCCCCCCCTCCCGCCCCCTTCCGTTCCTACGGTCATAGAAACTATAAAATACTTCAGTTTTGTATTCAATTATGTTCAATAGTTATTACAAATAGAATTAAATCGCATTTTTAAGAATACAATTGAAGAAAATAATGATATTAAAATATTCTCTTTTTGTTCTAATTTCTTTATTTTCTATATTTTAGATAAGTAAAAACTTGAAAATACGATATAATAAATATATTATATATTCCATTTAATTTCCATTTGAGTTTCCATTTGAGTAAATCGACGCGCCCATCAAGGGCAGTAAACATGGCAGATAAATTCAAGTTGTGATGTTGACATACATGAAAAATAACCGATATATGGATTGTTCTGTATACTTTTGGATTGATTTATGTCTTGGATAACTACATTTTTGGAATCCAGGGAATAATCAAGATTTATCATAAGAATATCTAGAGCAAGTCTGTTTTGAGTACAATCATATCATTTTTGAAAGAGTTATGCCCCATGGACCTAGAGAAATTCTTATTAATATTTGCAGTTTCCGTTCATTCTTTTTGCAGCAGTTTAACAAACTGAAATGAAATTCAGTGTACAGATTTATCAAAGGAATATCCAGGTCGAATTCTGTTTTGTGTACGATCAAGCCATTTTAGACAGAGTTATGGCTCTTGGACTTATAAAAATTTTTATTATTTGGGGGAGGGTGGCATATGGGACAAACATCTCTTGTTTGAAATACGAGCGATATTTAGGCGAGGTTAAGAAAAAATGATGCCGAGTACTTTATCACAGTTTTGTCCATATATTACTTATATTTCAAGAAAGATGTAGTGAAATATTGGAGATAATGAACAGTATTCTAGCTCAAAAGTACATCAAAAAGGGTGGTTGCCGTTGGTCATGGCCATTTTTAGACTATTTCGATCTCCTTTAGAAGAAGAGCTCCATATAAAGATACACAAAAATGAGCAACTTTTAAAACTTACATGTATGAAATATTTCTTTGTTAAATTAAAGTTGACAGCTTAAGATATCATATCTAAAAATTAAAGTTATATCTGGTGGTTAGTTTGTTGTTAATTTGTTGACCAGCCTCCTTAACATTACAAAATTTGAGCAAAGCAAACACAGACCTCTAAAACAACACAGATGGGATCAGGTGCCATGGAGGAGTGAACAACCCCTTTTGACCTGTCACGTGTGCTCCTTATGATAGGGAAAATACCTTTAAAAAAAGTTAGCAATTCAGTGTAAATAATGACCTACCAATTGGTATGAAAAAAATCAGTCAGCGTTTGACTTGATTGCCTGACGTCACGGCGTCAGACACTACTAAGGATCATTATTTCCTAGGTGCGAATCTAAGAGGTCACAGTTAGCCAGCAGAATTTTGTGCATGCTGATTATCATGGGATTTTGTTACCTGCGTTTCAACAACAACAGTTTAGCAGAAAAATAAACATATTACTGATACATAATATTGATGCACTTATTTCCTTATATGATTTATTGCATGCAACTACTTATTTCATGCGAGTTCCTTTACGGACATGTCCGTTTGACCTTTTTTCTGCGTTTCTATACTACTGGAATAGTACATTTGTCTTCTAAGTAAGGGGTTACACAATCATTGCGCGCCAAAAGGTCACGTGAAAGTTTTTGTGCCTTTTTCTTGGACTATTCTATTGAATGGAAATGAAAACTGCCTGGATTATAAAAGAGACATATAATATTATGTCAAGTCTGTTCTTTTTTGTCGGAATCTTGATCGAGCTTTGGAAAAAAACATAACGGTGATACATTGTGAATTTTGTTAGAAGTTGCTTCATTTAAAGTAATAAAAAACGAAACGAACAAATATACATATGCTCATACCCACCCCCCTCCAGGGGTTTCCTCCTACAAAAACAGAATATAGACTTTCGAAAGAGCCCTCACATTTCAGGATTGAGGAATTTTATTAATTTTTTGCTCGTACATTTTTTGTATGTTCTATTGATATTGATGGCATTCGTAAGGCAAGCTTTTTGAAAAGCTGTTACTTGTGATAGATTAAATTTGCTGACAAGGTCATAGTATCGACCATAAATTTACCTCATTTTTAGCTCACCTGAGCCGAAGGGTCAAGTGAGCTCTTCTGATCACATTTTGTCCGGCGTCCATCTGTCTGTCTGTCCATCTGTAAACTTTTCATATTTTCATCTTCTTCAGAAGAACCGCTAGGCAATTTCAACCAAACTTGCCACAAAGTATCCTTAAGGTGAAGGGGATTCAAGTTTGTTCAAATGAAGGGCCACAATGGCCGACCAACATTTTATGTAGAAATATAGAGGAAAATTCTTTAAAAATCTTCTCAAATTTTACATAGAAATATATAGGAAAATTCTTTGAAAATTTTCTTCTCAAGATTAACAAAGCCATAATTGCTCATATTTATATGGAAGCATCCTCAGGTAGTGTAGATTCAAGTTTGTTCAAATCATGACCCCTGGGGGTTGGGCGGGGCCACAATGGCCGATCAAAGTTTTACATAGAAATATATAGAAAAATTCTTTAAAAATCTTTTTCTCAAGAGTAGCAAAACCATAATTGCTCATGTTTATATGGAAGCATCCTCAGGTAGTGTAGATCCAAGTTTGTTCAAATCATTACCCCCGGGGGTAGGGCGGGGCCACAATGGCTGATCAAAATTTTACATAGACATATGTTTATAGGAAAATTTCTTTTTAAAAAATCATCTTCTTAAGCATAGCAAGCCATGATTGGCCATGGGACTTCTTTTTGATTTTAACTTTTCAATAATAAACCAATTTCTACTTTTTTTTTAGCCACAATGCTTAGGTGAGCGATGTGGCCCATGGGCCGCTTGTAGAAAATCTTCATACGTAGAACATGCTCTTCCGTATTAAATCAACTGAAAGATATAAACTCTGTATGCAGGTGAAAAGGGTACATGCATAGGTAAGAGATTTAAGTTGTTGATTGAAAATTTAGTCATCATGTTTATCATAAAGCTTTGTTGTTGGATAAACATTAACGTCTTTTTAGGTCCTCTGAGTCACTGTTTTTGTCCGTCGTCATGTGTTAACAGTTGAACATTTTCAGCTTCTTCTCTGAAACCACTGAACCAATTTTCAACCAAATTTAGTATACAGCATCTATGGGTGAAGGAGAACAAAAATTGTGAATTAAAAGTAACGTGCTTTTACCCAAGATAATTCTATAAACTTCATCTGTAAAGATTTAATCAAATTATATAGGGAAAATTAGTAAATCTCAAATAAATTTTCAGGAAATGCGAATAAAACACCTACTATGCATTTTCCAATTCAAAATTGATCAATAAACACATTTTAGAAATAAAAATCATGGTTATCCAGGCTTTTGAAGAAATTGCATAACTTTTATATATATAAGGTACTTTAATTTTTTGTATATAATTCGATCATTTTACAATGCATAGTGTATAAAGATTTTCCTATCATTGCAAAATACCATTAATCACTTCTAATTTCATATCATGTAAAAGACATTGGTATCTATGGTTATAGATTAAAATGAACCTCAATTTCTTAAAACAGGTAAATAAAAAATACTTTTATAAGGTAAAAATTTCGACTTTTTATAAGATCATTTTGAAACTTCAAAAAACCTTGAAGCACATAAAGAGTCAATTATAAAATGAAAATTATTGCATGAAAAGATTTAATTTTCATGCTTTATTATGAGACTTTTTGAATTAAATTATAAATTAAAGAGTTATCCGTCCTTGCTGAGGATCGGAGTAACTTAAACTGTCTTTTTTAAAATAGACTAATAGTGTATGTTGTCTCATGATTTCTTTGGAGGGAAAACGTTGAAGATGTGATTTTTGAATCAGACACAAATTTCAGTGCAAAAAGGTCATATTACGACTTTTGTACTGTAGTGCCAAACGAAGCATATTGACCCCCCTCTTTTTTTGTTTGATTTTTAATTAAGCTATGTGTTTAGAAACTAAAAATATACTTGAAAAAAAGTTTAAGACTTTAAATATCATGGACCAACCTCGTTTTTAAGAGACCTTTTTTTAAACCCTAAACATTTCAATAGATATATTGTACATTACAGAAATCAATTAATTGGAATTTAAAACCTTCTGCATCTATCAGCTGTTTATTCCTGCTGTTCAATCCAGCTCATTAATTTGAAACTTTCTGTACTGTTACAATACGGACTCCATTCCATGACTTCACATAATTCCGCTCCAATAAGCATTTTACCCTTAGCCTTGTAAATCGGGAAGTTGGAAAACCCATATCTTGGTATTGAAGATAATAGAAAGGAATGCCTTTCAAAATAATGCTTTAAATACACGACAACAGTGTAGGAAACGGGACAGAACAGGCAAATATCCTAACCGGTCAAAAGTATGTCAATATTTTAATCGAACGAAACGATATTTATCGTCTGTTTTTTTTTTTTAAATACATTTTCACTACAGATTTAAATAGAATAGCCTGAATTTATTCGACACGAGAATTAGAACAATGTAAAACCAGACTGTTATTTTTTTGAGGATGTGATTTGTCTGAGATGTTAATTTGACCTGTGTTTCGATTCAGATCCCTGTTCCTTCCGAGGCAATGTTCTCGAGGTTTCGTGCTGAATGCACCAGATTTAATGCAAGGTGTTTTACTGAGAAGACTATACGGGCTGTATCGGAGTTTATAGATATACGACACGAAGACACTCTTTTTAGAAGTTCCGAACGAACAAATAAACTTTCCTCCGCGCGAGAAGTGACCAATATTACTCAGGCTGTTAAGTTTATGATGAAAAAAATCATACTTGAATCTTCGGGAACTGATTATCGATTTAAAGTGAAGCAACTCCAGCTTATTGGAAGCATGTATGAGGACACCAAAATTAGGAAGCAGAACGAATTCGACTTTTTCGCTGTGTTTGGTTACAATATCTTAAAAGATAAAAATATCCTCTTAGAACCAGGATGTCGCCCAGGTTTTACCAAGATTCGCATAAATGGCAGCTCCCATGAATTATCTGACTGCTGTCAGGGACTGTACCTGTCCCCTCATGTCTGTATGAAGAAGTTCGAAAGTCTTCTCCCTTCTCAGCTGGGAGATTTTGAACCGGTTAAAACCACTTCCGGTATACTGCGTGGATGGAAGAGGAGAAAGAGGACGTTTGATTTAGTTTGGGAGAATGGAGACTTCAGTATGATTATAGCTGTCGATGTGATGCCAGCTTTCCTTGTGTTCTACAAGAACTTACCAAAAACCCTACGTGAGGATTGTACTGACAACAGAATGGACCAATTGGGGGCTGACCACTCTAGTTTCTTGATCCCAAGGTCCTGTGAACATCATAACGAAGGCAAGTGTTGGCACAACTCGTTTGCACATGCCGAAAGCACCTTGATTAAAAATATGGATAATGAGAAAAAGAAATGCCACCGTGTGTTGAAACTATTGTTCGTAAGCAGTGACAGGTTTGGTAACCCCAATTTTTTGTCGTCCTATTCGCTCAAATCAACTATAATGTACAAGTCAAAGAGGTGCTATGAGAATGAATTTCATTTCCTGCTTTACGTTTTCGTCCACTTTGCAAAGTGTTTTGATCAAACATGTATGCCAACTTATTTTTTAACAAAAACCAATATTTGGAAAAACATAATTGAGCACAGAACACATAACATTTGGGGGTTCAATTTTCTCTATGATTTTCGTTTGAGTCGACAGATTTTGCAGCACGTCAGCAATGCGGATCTAGAAGAACGTTTTGCTGCCTGGAATGTAGCTGTTGTGCTTGAATTCTGGCGCCGGATGATGATCCTACTAGTCGTTTTGTTCTCCAGGGCACAGTCTTCTATGACAATTGACTTCTTTCTTAGTGTCATTTACCAATCGCAAACGAAGCAGGATAAGTTTTATTTGGACTATCTAACAAACAAAAAAGTGAACTGGCTTTTATCGGCCTCCCAATACGACGTGCTTACAATACGGGCAAACCATAGAAAAATGATACGGACACTGGACATACCTGTCTTCACTGAACTAACTAAAGAGTTACAAAAGTATGGAATACTAGACGTTAATGCTCTGAATAGCTTGGTGAAAGAAAATAGATGCGACTTCAAGATAGCACACAACTCAACAGTTAGCCTTGATGTACACAGGTACGCAAACATTTATTTGCCTTATAGATCTTCCTGTAGAACTGAGGCCATATACCGCCATAAATAACAGAATACGTGAAAACAAGAGAAAAAGTGATAAAAAGACAAGAATTTACCACATCTGAAATACATGTCATCGAACAGATAATACTGGGTTAGAATCAGAACAAAGCCGCAAGACACAAGCAAGTTTTGTCTACTAATGTGTCTCATTCTAAGGTTGGGAATAAGGCGGGCCACCAATAAAGTAATGTTAGGTCCTTCGACATGACCTTGGCACAGGTAAAGTCCAGTATACAGAGTATTCCAACATAAGGAGAAATGTTATAATGATTCCGGATTCATGCATAAACAAAACGTAATTCACGCTGATGAACGAAATGGCATTTTGTAAATTAAAAAAGGATTGTTTGTTCGACGTATCTTCGAGGAGATGAATGTATTGTTTATCCAAATTCAACCAGAAAAAGGGAGATAAGAGAGGTGTTGTGTATCATAGATACGACAGGACTACCAGTCCTTATAGGCTGTCAAAATGGCCCGAGAAATGTCCGTCAAAAAGAACTCATATGTTGATGTGCTTCTATGCAGAAATAACTTTAAAAAATCTGTATTGTAAAGAAAATGTGTTGTAAAAAGATTATAGTAAAACAAGCAATTTTAACACCATAATAAAACGTTATATTATATATGAGTTGCGTCAGGGAAAAGGGACCTTCGTGACCAAATCTTCGAAAGTCGGTTTTTAACCGTTTCTGACAGATCTAGTCTTTCTGAATATTTTGATACCAAATTTTTAATATAATACCTTTTATATTCTAATTAAAACTCTAAATAAAAACAATGAAATGCTAACAAGATAACGCCATAAAACGTTAAATAACGTCACATAACGTCTTTGATAATTGAAACGTCATTACTAAATCACCCTTTTGTATAAGTTACAAATTATTTTTTCTAGATGCATTTGAAAGTTTCTTCAGTATCTATTTCATGTTACATGATACTCAGGTGACCTATAAGGCCCGTGGGCCTCTTGTTAGCTTTCTAGCCTCTCAAAGTTTTTGAAATCCAAAAAGTACTAGTTATGATGAGTAAAAGTGCTTCTTCCAAAATTGTGAATTTTATGGCTCCATTTTATTAGTCTGTCAAAATGAATAAGTAGAATAAACATTGCAAGGAATTTTTTTTATGCTTTTTAAAGAATAAACAAAGCATTTCTTGAAAAGTTTTATTCTGAGATTTATTGAACATTATTATACAATCAGGAACTATGATTGTATTTTCCAAGCTCATTCGTTTTTCTCTTTACATGAGAATTGATTTAATCATCCAAATGTCCGACATCTTTCATTATGTGTCATACTAAATCATGAATGCTAAAATGTTTAACTTCATATTTACCAATGTGTCCTGAAAATAAGGCCGAATTGACTCAGAATTGCATAACTTCCCGCCAAGAAGCTAGAAAGCTAAAAATACGTACAGTATGGGGTTTTCCAGTGAAAGTTGTCAAGAACATCAGTAATTTTTTTCCCCCCAGAAAACTTTATTAGTCCATTTGGACTAATTTAGCACAACTAACGGACTAATGTTAATGTTGAATCCTGCTCTGGTAAAGTAGATTATGAGTAATACATGTAGGATCCACATGTATGAGTGTGTCAACCCAAAACTAGGTCACCATGCTATTTCTAGGTATTTTGGATAATGAGAGGCATAAAAAGTGTAAGTCGATGCATCTTGGGTTGTTAGAATGTACCAACCAAAAAGGACGCCACTGTGAATTTTTTTTTTTAATTTCACACTATCATTTCAATATTTAGGAAATTAAAAGACTAAAAATCATCCTAGGGTCATTAAACTTTGTAAGTTGGTTTTGGGTTCTTAAGATGTGATTGTGTGGGCCAAAAATAGGCTTAATTAAAATTAACTGTGGTTATCGAAACTATTTTATTTTTGCTGATACATATATTTTTCGTTTTTCACTCTTGGATTAATGCTTTAATACTATATACTATTTTGACTATAAAACTGGCTTGTCTGCATTTACAGCTGTGACATGTAAAGTGAGATTTAATTTTTTTTTTCAGGTACAAGACAGGAAAAAACAAATGGTTTTTCCAGAAATTACGGTTCTAAATTGACAATAAATTATGTTATTAAAAAAAGTAATTAAGAGTTATTTGTATTGACAATGATGAAAAAAGGTCAATTTGCCACATAATTCAATGGAATACAGAAAATAAGTATTAATTCAACTACAACCTTGCAGTTCTGCTCACCACCTAAATGAAGATGAAGAGCTTATATGATGCCCTCAATGTTGGTGTACAGTGTACATGTTTTTTTTAATGTGGAAAATCTCCTAATTCAAAATCGAATAAATGTGATTTAACCCCCCCCCCTCCCCCAACAATGCTACTTGTCTGTATGACAGTGATTTAAGATGCTAAAATAAAATTAACACACATCGTATCAATAATTGTTACTTAACTATATATCAGTGAAAGAAATAAAGTTTTCTACATTGGGGAAACGGGGGGAGGGGCGGGGTGGGGGTCTTCTTCGAAAATGTGCTTGGACAGAGGCACGTTACTTCGGTGCTTGCAGTTGTATAAATTGAAATACTAGATAAATATTGTATCTTGTACAATTTTGAAAAAATAATAAGTTGTTTTTTTATTCTCATGTAAAAATTTATTAAGGACTTTAATTTGGTTGAAGCACTAAAAAAATAACAATAAAAATACTCAGGTTACGTATACATCTAGGCTTGATGCAACACTATCAATTCAAAGGCTGACGTTTAATTCGACTTTCAGAGTATACTAAAATCGTTAAAATATATATATTGACATGTATAAGTGTTTCTGATGTGCCAATTATTCCCGTGTTATTATGCTGTTTCATGAATATTTTATTGACCAAGTCAAGGGTCCCAGATGACATTCTACATGTAACATACATGGAGATGTTCAATCTACACATAACTTCAATATAAAAGTTGATACACAGTTATATATATATATATATGTAAATTAAATCATCAGTTAAATTCATATCTAGTGTCAATGAGAACAAGACAATATATGTTTAGATGGTGTGAAATGGGTCTCACCACTGAAATTCTAAATAATGTACAATATACATGCCTTAATCAGTAGAAATATCCTACTATAGATATTCTAAGCATGTTATTGTAAGCAAAATTTTAATTATTTGCTTTTTGTATTACCTGAACTGCAATATCTAAAATTGGATTTAATTATGCTTTATCAAGGCATATTATTTTGCCTCGATCTTTAACTTTGGAATGTTGAAGTAAATGAGTATCATCCACCCATCACAATAACCTTCTATGGAAAATGTTTTACTTAATCTCGGAGTAAAAATATTATTCAATTTTAAAGATTAATAACACAAACTTTCTTTTAGGAATCAGCAATATTTCTCATTCAAATAGTTAATATTTAAACTAAATGATATTTTCTTACAAGAGTGAGAAAATTTTGTAAGATTTTTAGCTCACCTGAGCTGAAAGCTCAAGTGAGCTTAGCTGATCACCCATTGTCCGTCGTCCGTCCGCCTGTCTGTCTGTCTGTCCGTCTGTAAACTTTTCACATTTTATTTACTTCTTCTCCAGAACCACTTGGCCAATTTTGACCAAACTTGATACAAAGCATCCTTGTGTAAAGGGGGATTTAAATTTTTGAATCAAAGGGCCAAGTCCCCTCCCTAGGGGAGATAATCAAGAAAATACAAAAATAGGATGGGGTCATTAAAAAATCCTCTTCTCAAGAACAACTGAGCCAGAAAAGCTTAAACTTATGTGAAAGCATCTTGGGGTAGTGTAGATTCTAAATTGTCAAAATCATGATCCCTGGGGGTAGGGCGTGGTCACAATCGATATTACAAAGGGGCCGGGGGATCTGTTAAACAGCATGGCCAAAGTTTCCCAGGTGAGCAATGTAGCCCATGGGCCTCTTGTTTTTATATAGAATTACATGTACATCAAAAACGATACTAAGTCGCTTATCTATAAGCAACAAATAAAACTTTTTAAATTGCCCTCTCCCTACCGCCTGGTTAAAAATAACTGGGCTCAAAACTTTTTTTTAACATTTAGGAAGCAATTATTGTTTATATGTGCTCTGGAAAATATAATTTTATAAAATATCATAGAAATTTAAAATTCCAGAGAAAGTTTTTTTCTCATCTACCTACTGATCCAATACAGACCGAATCGGGAGAGTTCAAACAAACATTTTTTAAAAGATATATACTACTATATGCTCTCTTTCTCTCTCTCTCTCTCTCTAGAGAGAGAGAGAGAGGAGGGGGATTCCCAGTTTAGTCTTCCTGATTTTTACAACTGTGTCTAGGTGTCTTTAAAGTGTCCATTGACTGTCAAAACCAAACATTGGGACAAGTGATCTCCCAATGATGAGCTAGATTAGAATAACCTACTCAGTGACAGGTAGTTATGGAAGTTTCTTATTGGGTGTTATTATTAGTACTGCAGGTCAAGCTTAAGATGTCTGTATGAACAGGTATGCAAACAAACTAAACCTCTGATAAGGATATAAAACTTCCTCCGAGCTATGTTATAAACTACAGATTTCATGCAAATCTCATTGCAGTTCTCATTTACTTACATGGAAGAGGACTGCTGTGTTAATCGATAAATTTATTGAACAATGGTTTTTCATGTGACATATCATCGAATACAGGACTTCAATATCCAGCACATTCACGATACGCCATCCTTAACGCTGAGGACCCGAAGGTCATATCACAAAATTAGGTCCCCTAACATTCTCTCTGACTTATTTATATGCACAGGGATAGGACAAAGAAGCAGAAGGGTTCAAGCTATAAGTAAATCTAATCAGGCTCCAGCCTTCAGGATTTTTTCCGAGAATGAGGTGGACCAAATCGTTAATCGTTTGTACAAAAGTCCGTCCAAGAAGGAAATACAGTCACTCCCGGCAGTAGAGACCTCACGCCTTCTATCAAGAGAGGATGAAATAAAACTTAACACACGACTTATGCAACCCACTGTCGCAGCCAAGATTCGAAAAGCTTTCCTGAATGTGAACTCTGCAGAGAAACTACCGGATATAGTGAGGAGTTCCTGTGATCGGTTTGATAAGGCGCCATCTTCCCGGTACCATCCAAGCTGCTATGAGAACATCTCTCGGCACAGTTTCAGTTATAGATACTGGAATGGTTCATCAAGTACATTTTAAGAATCATGATAATAATTATTGAGTTTTACTTTGATTATAACCTTTATTACTTATGATAAAATGTCCAGGCGTGTTCATAGGTTTAGATCTACAATTATCTAAGTTTAATCAGATAGATAAGTTAATCAGACAAAGCATATATTTTGATAAGAATTCGATTTCAAAGAAGTAGCATTTAATTAAACTAAATGGACGTTGTATTACTTTGAAACTTAAAATTTTTAGTTTTTCTCAATTGTACATGTTTCAGTTAACTTTTCTGATCAGTCTTTGTCTGGCGCCCGTTTCTATCTTTACTACACAGTTTCGGCTTTTTCTCTAAAAACGAATTTCAACTAAACTTGGAACGTAGCATACTTTAATCAAGGAGTTCAAAATTGCTCCGTTGTCCTTTTTGGAAAGAAGAGATAATTGAGATCAGACAAAACGTCTGGGGTGAGTTATAAATCTCTTCTTCCTAGAAACACTGGCCCACAAAAGAAGAAAGTTGTGAGACATCTTCCCGTAATGTGCACACTGTAAATTTTAAATTATTAAAACTATAGACATCGGAGATAAAATGGGGTCATAGTTCAAATGGAAATGTAGGGGGAAGATCTTTCTCAAGGAGTAAAAGTTTATTATTCAAATACTGGCCCAGAGATCATTTAGTAAGCAATCTTTCTCATTTCCCTATGCCTTTTTTTCTTCTTTTTTGGCATTGTAAATTTGTTGCTTTTACATCACGTGTATATATTTTTATCATTTTGTTTGTGTTGGAGAGAACAATCTAAGTTGGAATAACTTGTGTCCAATTCCATTGATTATGTTTCAATAAAATATGTTTAAATCAAATCTAGTCTGTTACATTCGTATATGAAAAGTCCTTATTATAAATCTTTTTTTCTCAAGAATAGGAAAACCACAGGATGCTTATCAATAATGATATGCAAGCCTTGTCATCTCATGTAGATTCGAGTTTCTTGTAAAAGTTATGAACATATTCAAACTCGGAATATGAAGAAAAATTTTAATTCGAAAAACAAGGTTTTAAAAGCTCTGTTCATTCCTATTATTTTTCATCAGATAATTGATAATTTAAGGTTATATAAAAAGAGTTTACAATAGATACTCCCTAGCCTGGGAGTGTGTAAGATATGAAAGGAACCGTTATTATTTTCCCGATAATAATGACGTGGTAAAAGATCATGTTGAATAAAAATTGAAAAGTGTTAAAACTAGTAAAAATTATTTAGAACATGCTCTACAGCTGCAAATTACACAAAGATATTTTTTCCTACATTTTGCACTGTGTCTTTCAGCATAGTACTCTGCAGAAACCATTGGCATTATCACGTGACCAAGATCCAGTGTATGAGCACGTGGTTCATCTGGAGAGGCCAACATCATTTTGAAGAGTAGACAATAAATTCATTTATCATTCAATCATCGATGATCATTGAATTTTTTTTTACATCTAATAAATCTTTTTATGAGCAAAAGCGGTAAAAATTCTATTTATTTATTTCTTTAAAATTATTTAATATGCTTTGAAGACAGCCTGAATTAATTATTGAGGTGCTTTACTTGTATGTACGCTTTTAAAATTGTGAACAAAATTTTTAAATGCTTTTGTTTGCGGCCGATTTGGTGTTTTGTATCAATTTCACTTGTTACATAGCGCACTGATCTCGTTACAAAATGTAATGAAGCTAAAAGGTAATAATCCTTAATAGTCTGTTGATATATTGTGCGTCACTACATTCGATTTGCGACGCAAAATTAAATATATTGCATTGTTGCACATCCATGCTTTGCATATCCACTGAGAAGTGGAGGTTAAGAAAAAAAGAAAATTTTTGAGAATTAAGATAGATAATGTATACAAAATAATAAATGTTTTCAATGTTAAAGGATCTAGCTAGATTCTTCATAAGGGAATTTAAATATTATAATAGCTAATGATTATTTGAAAATCGAAATGGTTATTTTTGTCATCAGCTGTGGCCTTGATTACTGAAGGCAATGTCAATACACGTACCTGTGAATAATTCATATCAGAGAATCAGAGGGTATACATTAAAGATCCATTTATGTCGAGTCCCTCTATTGAGAGATTTAAATATTGATTTACTAAGTAAATGCACTAGAGTTTCTTTGTTAAATCGGAGGGCATTAAATGTTTTTTAAACTGTCCCAAATACTTAAATCAACAGAAGTGTTCGGTCAGAATTATAATAAAGTTATTGACGAATATGGAATGTCAAACAGTCGTTTTTCTATAGGATAATAGGCGGCAGAGACATATTTTGTTTACATTAACGACGATTTGTCATTGAAAGTGTTTTGATGCAATGAAAACAACTATGAATTATAAAACTTATTTGATTTAAAATTTTCTCATGGTGCAAAACTAATCAGATTATTTTCTGGAAAATCCATCAAGCAAAATCAATTTCCGAAAACAAAATCATCAGTTCATCTTAGTCGTGTTAAGTTACTGAAATCTATTGTCAAAAAAATGGATCTCGTTATATCCCACCCCGCCATTGTGGATAAAGGAATAAGGAATATATACAGCGGACTAAATTCTCATCATATTGTGGGTCCGAGATCATGTGATTCTGGAGAAAAACTGTTCAAACAGGACTTCAACCATGTGCATGCAATGGAAAAGTTCAGGAGAAGTCAGGTAGAGTACATTCCAAGGTTTAAAACCTGTTTACCGAGAGCTCCAGCATACACAGCAGTCAGCAGTAGTAAGGTCAGAAAAATCGTGGAACGTCTATACTCCGCAAAACGGCCTGAAACTTGCACCGCTGTGACGGTACAAAATCAAAACAAGGAAAGTGAAACTTCATTAACTTCAAAACCAACGACCAAAAAGGAACCTAAATGCCGGGCTCACTCGGCGCATCCCCGTAGTTTAATTATTTTTCCTCATACTCATGCAAGGAAAAATGAATCAAAACATTTTTTATCAGCTAAAACTGCTTCTTATATGTCAGATGAAAAAACTGTTAGAAGTGAGTCTCCCACCAGTTGTAAGTCAGAACTGACGCTGGATCTGTCAAAGCTGAAGAGAAGAAAGAAAGCTAGACCTGCAACAAGTGCCAAGAGTGAGGGATACCCCGGTGTTCTTTCTAGTATAAGTAACTGTTACTCGGAGAAAGACCAGTCTCACTACAGGCCCAGTCGACAAAGTCTATTTCAGATGATCCAGGATCTCTATCTCGATGAAGATGAAAACTGAACTCAATAGATATACAATCATCTTATGGATATACAGTGTATACTCAATAGATTTACAATGGAAATACAATGGATGTACAATAAAAGATTTACAATGGATATACAATGGATATACATATACAGTAAATACACAATATATTTACAATGGATATACAATGGATAAACAGTAAATATACAATATGTTAACAATGGATATACAGTAATTATAGAATATATTAACAATTTGACTATACAGTAAATCTACGATGGGTGATCAAATAGTTCGTGAATTAATTGAATAACTTCCAAAATAGAAATGATATAGGGTTTCAGTGTTGAAAATTTTTCAAAGCAGTCCTCTCCGATTTTAACGTGCATCTGCAGCCGTTTTGCCCATGCGTAGATCACGTGATAATAGGTGGTCACGTGACGTATCTGTAGCGTTATATCACAGAAGCTTAAAGACTTTTTTTACTCTTATATTTCTTACCATGCAAGTTATTTTTTATATAAAAAAACAGTCTATTTGTCAGAAATCGCCAAATCTCGGCAGTGGTATGGATAAAAAATTATATCCTTTTCCAGAATGAGCACGGCCCATTGGCGGATCCAGAGGGGGGGTTCCGGGGGTTGGAACCCCCCCTTTATTTTATGCCAAGTGGAGAAAGAGAGAGAAAGAAGGGGGATAAAACGTTTCCCGAGAATAAGTAGTTGTACGTCTAACTTCAATATGTATTGAATAGATAGATTCTCACACATTTAGTTTTTCCATTCACCTTCACTATTACTTTTTATGAGTGAATGGTAGAAAATATTCTACTAATTTTTATATATCTTATATATGATATGTAACATGCGAGGTTAAATTTGATATTAGATTCCCGCGATCTTAATTTGGCTGTGTTGGCTATATACAAGAAGGTGCCATTTTTTAAAACTAAATCTTATGAAGGAACTTAAATTTAATTCATTGTTTTATACCCAACCCAAAAAGGATTTTCAAATTCTTTAAGAAAATTCATTCTACTCTTCGGAAATGCTGCAAATCCATTCAATTATAAGGCTTCAGTAGTTTTTTTTAAATGTGTTGATTTTTTTTATACGGACTGGGGGTGCTTTTTCAAAGAAAAAAGGACGTAGAACATAAAGATATTATTTTCCACAATCTTATATTTTTCCATACGTGTGTGTGAATCTTTGCCTGAGAGTGTGTAAGGAGGGGGGGGGGGGGGGGTAGAGGGACACAACCCTGGAACCCCCCCCCCTTTCAAAAATTGCTGGATCCGCCCCTGCGGCGACCCTTTGTCTTTGGAGCGTCGTTTATTCAATGTTGGTAAAGTATCATGAGTGCCTTCTTTTTATCATATCTGATATGTTTAAAGTCTGAAGTGAACGATGTTTTAAAGATTTAATAATAAAATTATTGTAAAGATATTCAACTATTTTTCTATATGTAAGATGGCGATCTTTCATATCAAAATGCCTAACAAAGGACAAATCTCTTACCCATCTTGGCAAACATAATTTTAAACATCTCCCTGCCTTCGCTAAAACAATCAATCCAATTAATGACAAAACTTCTGGCAAGTCTTTTGTCTTTATAAACTGTGTATAAATTATTATATGCTTCTGCAAAGAAATTTCCAAGATAAACGTTTAACTTTACGGCCGTTCGTTGCTCGAATAAGACCGCCTTTTTTTCACAGGTGATATACACATTGACGTCATTTTCTCATGTGACGTCACAAACATGGAACAAAACATTTCATTACATATGCTATTTATAGAACGTGTATGACTCTATGGGTACCAAATTTCATTCTGATCTGAATTGTGGTTTTGAAATATAGAGATAGTTTGCGTACTTTTTGATCACCCCTCGTATGTAATAGAATTACAGTGGATATACAATGGAAATACAGACTGTTTTTATGTGCCATGCATCATTATGTGTTGTTAAAAATATTGATTTTTTTAGTAGTTTTTTTTATTCTGCATTTGACTCAATATCGGGCAGATTCTCATTTGGCTTTTTAATCTCCCAGTCTTTTACTCTAAGATAATTACAAGAACTGTTTGTGTACGAGTAATGGTGTCAGTCAATGAAGATGCAACAGTTGTGATATCCTTGTCCCACAACTGATGAAGATCATAACGCCAGTGCTTTGGTACCGTACCTGATCCACTACATTTCCTGTTGCCATAGATTTGGGATCAATCTTCCAAAAATTGTGTAAAGAGTATTGAATATAGCTGAATTTTATATAATGATAAAGTTTGAAGAAGAAAATAGCACTAACTATGCTTACCAAGAAGGGCAAATATTTAAATTTGTTACACTGTACCAATGTAGTAATCATAGTTTTGATCCATATGTGGCAGCTTCTTGCATCCAGTTTGAAACTAAAAGCCAAGTTAGCTGTAGCTGCAGAACTGTAGCTCTCTGCTTTATCTATCCAAATTTTCTCAAGCAGAGAGCTACAGTTCTGCAGCTAAGTTAGCTGGGTTTTTAAAAAAAAAAAAAAAATTGAACTTATTTTATTATGTGATAAATACATAATTGGATTTGGCAGCAGGCATATCCTATATAAGCCCTCTTCACATCAAGTAAGTTGTTCATAAATATAAATTATAAAAGTATTGGGAATTTACTTACACACTTTTGTATGATACAAATGAAAACATAAAAGCTCTATTCAAGGAGTTAAAGAATATTCTGAAATGTAGAAACTAGCCATTATGATAAGCTTTAAAAATCGATCATCAGTTATTATGTAAGGATGTTAAGAAAGTTCATTCCACATTTTCCTGTCATTTTCGAAAAGAAATGCGATAAGAAGATATTTACAATTTGTGATATTTCATGTTAACAGAGTCCATTCTGCTAGTTGCTAGTGAGTCTTTTGTTGAATCAATAAAGGGAGGACAGGTATTAAAACAGGTGATGTCTGTACAGAAAAATTAGGTAAGACGTATATTTGTGACATACATTTTAAAAGCATACAAGTCAAATCATCCTTTCAATTACTACGTAAAAATTATCAGGTCGGTGAAAAATTTCAAAATGACAAACTTACTTTTGAAAAGTGATCTATCATCCTTAAACCTACGCTCATCAGCTTGTCTGATGCAAGATAAGCTTATAAAGAAACAAAAGTAAATCATCCTTTATTTTCACTCAAAATGACAAGCATTTCTATCATTTGGGTGCTTAAAAGATGTCACATATATTTTCATATGGAAGAAAATTCATTAAACTTTCTGCTAGAAATGAATTGCTATAAATCTAAAGCACACTCTTGTGATTTTGTCATACTTAGAAATTAATCTCTTTAGTTATTAAGTACTTTGATTTTTTTTTTAATATATCATCATGGAACGAACTTTCTTAAAACCCCCTAGAATGAGCTCCTTTGAGGTTCAATATCCCTCTGTTCTAAATTTTACTATTGATTTACACTAACAACAAAAGAATTTGATTCAAATGGTATAAATATATTTTGAAGTATAAAACGGTACTACTTTTTCAGACATGGGTCTCAGGTCTTATTATGATATGATGAAATACTTAGTCAGTGGATAGAAAAATAATGATTTTTTCCTCAACGTAAAATAAAACGTTTTTAGATATACATGAAAATTGTCGTACACATCTAATTCATATAACACTGTAGAAACATAATAAATGAAGCACTGTTTTAAAAAAAAAACCCAGAATATCTTATTGTTTTCTGTGCTTGTAAAAAAAAATGTATCCTTCTATACATGTAAGAGTAAGAGTTATCTTTCCATCTACAGGAGTTATCTTTTCTTCAGAATATAATATCTATTTGGGTTCGTCCATCCACTTGTCTGTCCGTCTAGCTTTGTATAGCTCTCTGTAAAACTTTTGCTTCCGCGCGAAATGAAATTTTAACTTTTTAAGTCATTTCCCTGTTGATATGAGGTCAAAAGATTGAAGGTCAAGATGATTAATTAGTATATTAAAAAAATGATTTATACTAAACTGTTACAAATTAGTTTTTGTGTTTGTCTGAGGGTGTGTTTGTGTTTTCTGTACTTTAACGTAAAGGGTGCAAAGTTAACGACTTTTAAAAAATGATAACCATCTTCCACCAAATCGCTGATTTACAATACTGTTGTCATCGTTATCACCTGACTAAAAACAC
This sequence comes from Saccostrea glomerata, assembly GCA_003671525.1. NCBI lineage: Eukaryota > Metazoa > Mollusca > Bivalvia > Ostreida > Ostreidae > Saccostrea > Saccostrea glomerata. The sequence goes on from PRKT01000419.1 coordinate 264,324, forward strand.
CGCAATATGTATTTGATTCATTCACGAGAATTAAAGTTTCAGATTTGTGAAACTAGAATAGAATTAAAAAGAAAGAGGGCATATAAGGCGTGTACAATCCCCCGCTCTGAGACAAAATGTTTTTCAATTTTCAAAATTCACAAAAAAAGTAATATTTTTCTAAAATAATGTTCTCAGTAATGTCATCTTTAAAACATTTTATTATTTTATTTTACAGAACGACTTATCATTTGATAAGCTTTATTTCAAAGTTGACAGTTAAGCATACATGTATTTAGTGGAAAATGGGTTTAACAGAGCTATAAAAAGCGAATTTTGAACATGAATGGGTCAAGTCTCCATCTTCGTGAACGCTTAAATGATAGAAACGTAAATGTGAAATCTATTTCATTTGTCCAAAAAATGGAATCTGAACTCATTCTATATGAAAATCGAACTTTTCTGAAATTATTTACACTTCAACAAACCCGTTCATTTGAATCGCACTGAAAGACGTCAATAATGCATATATACTGAAAGGAAAAAGAAACGCATAATAACATAATAGCGAAAAATATTTAACTATGTGGCCAAAAATTATGAAAATTGGTCAGATGTGTATTTTGGTTACTGTGCACTAAAATCGCTGGTCAAAATTACTCAACCATGAAATGTATGGTGTCACGTAGGGGAAGTGATAAAAAGCCAAATACACGTGCATGTTAATAATGACATTTTTGTGATCACATTTTGTAGTGCCAACAGATGCATTAGAGTTATAGACATCGTTTTCCGCTATTTGCAGTCAGCATAAATTTCTTGCAATCACTATATGGTTGACGGAAGTTACATTGGGTCTAGTAATTGAGTTGCATAAGTGAATAAAAAGGCAACAACATGTTGCTGTGCAGTTTGTTTTTAACTTTTCAACAAAAAAAGTTTTTCGGTTGTCAGAGAGTAATTAAAAAGGTTTCCAACCAACCATGAGGGTGACGTTGGCGCGTAACAACGTCACATCAAGATAGGGCTTTTTATCATGCTACCTCGGTTATTGTCAAGTCATTATCGCTGAAACCGATATTTTTACGGCAGGCAATATTACTCATATTTTCACCCTAATACTGACAGAAACTCTCTGCTCTAATTTGGTACGCAAGCTTGGTAACTTTACGTCGATTTTCCTCTCACACGCGCAGGTACGCGCCGTATGCGTATTGTTTTTAGCATGTTCACGCTGAGAAAATGTAGCCAGTATTTGTCGATACTTTCTTACAAACATTCACGTGTACCAAATCAGCTAGATTCTGTAAATTCTATCCTAAATCGAAAATTCGTGGGATTCATTGGGCGGGGGGATTTGTTGGCTTTGGAATAATACAGCTACTCTCAACCATTAAGACTTCAGTCGGAAGGTTTGAATGATAATCCTTGAGAAAGATAAATGCTCTGGTGAACTCAGTGCACAAGAAAATCAAGGCTTTTACTGATGCGCAAGGGAGATGATGAGAATTTTTATTTTAATTTTTGGGGGAATCGACATATCAATTTCAATAACTCAGGAATTATCAGTCAAAGTCACACACGATTTCGGTTACTTGTTGTTTAAAGTTGAATTAAAATGTTTGATAACAATACTGTAAAACATATTGGAAATGAAAGTTTTAATTTCATTCAAAAGTTTATTATGCGTTTCTTTTTCCTTTCAGTATACTTTGTAGCGTAGTGGTTAATCTTAAATAAAAGATAAAAAAAAGCGGTTGGTCTTAGACCAAACCTGCGCAATGGAGAGAGTTCGAATCATACATGGAGCTTTTTCATTTTTGTTTTCAAATGTCTTAAAAACATGAGTGAAACAAAATTATTAATAAATTATCAAAACAATGAAATACAGAATTTGATATGTAAAAGATGATATAAACCATAAAATTTTGAAAAAATACCACTTTTAGAATTGGGAAATGTCTTTTTTCAGAGCGGGGGATTGTCCTCGCCTTGTACGCCTCCATTCTTTGACTAAGTTTGAGATAGTGTTTTATTTTCACATAAACTCTCCTCCTCCAAATAACAAAAATGTCAGCAATGCATTGTAAAGAGAGTGTTTTATTTTGTTCGTTCTTCCTTCCCCTCATTATATATAATAGTACTCTTAAGGAAGAAATGGTATACTTGTGATTGATATATATTATTCTTTCTCGGAACACTTAATTTGATATCTGCGTTTTCCGGGGTGAGTGACATCTGGCCTTGTACTGGACATATCGACAGCTGACAGTTCATCTTATAGACAAGCCCTGCAAAAAATATCAAAACTTATTGCTCTCTCCGTATATTAGTCTTCTGTGTGATTGAATTTCTCATTTCATCGACGACGGACGTATATATTTGTGCATAAATATTCATTGTTATGAAGCTTTAACAAACTTTGATTGGATAGAGTTGTGCAAACAAAAATGGAATTTCTATAGTATAAGTCGATGAAAGAGATTATGTTTCGAAGATAATTGGAAATCCTTCACAAACCCTTCACTGAAAGATGTGAAGGATAATAAGGATAATGGGTTCCATGGCGATTCGATATGGGTTTTCTGTTCAGTGCTGTGTGACTACATGTATCAATTTTACTGCTGGAAAACCATGTAAACAGCGAATCGAGAAAATATTGGTTTTTGGAAACTTGCAAGTTTTGGCAGTTGTCAGTGAATGGTTTAAGTTGTAATTTTTTCAAATAACGAAATCAAATTAAGTTTTTGGGTTAAAAAAATACCAATTAAACAGCGTTTGAAATTCTTTTATACTTTTATACCCGATAAATTAAAATCAAAGGCAATGGGCTTTTATTGTTGGTATTCAATAGATAAAATTAAAAAAAAATTAACACAGACATAAAACACGAAAAACGCAGTTACCGCTAGAAATGCTAAATACAGCCGAAATTTGTAATACCGGTATCGCATCGAATTATTTTAAAAGACAAGGTAGGGTAAACGGCCTAATCTGGCCCCTTATTTGATGAAAAAATCAGAACACTAGTAAATTCTGATAATTTGTAGATAACAACTTAAAATGATGCTTGCTTTAAAACCAGCACTAATTTGGATTCAACGCTTACATTGAAACCATTACAGGGTGCAGAAGTAGGAAATTTTCCTGAATTTCCTCAATTCTGGTGGAATTTCATTATATTTGAGTTACTTTTCTCTTCGGAAAATATAGAGCACACGCTTGCCTATCTGAGATTTTTGCACATTAACTGCATCTGATACTTGTGTATAAAATACATAAATTTTGTACATAGGCAAGCTTGTGCTCTATGTTTTCCGAAACAATATGTGCTGTAAAATCGATGAAAATTTGAAGAAAAAAGAAATCGAATGTTGTTTCTGACCTCTTTGTGTATTCCAAATCTTAGAACCAATACCTATTTTGTGGCAGAGGTGACAACAGGTTTCAATGGATAAACTATTCTGAAAGACACCCAAAATCAGGGACCAAAAAGGGTCTTTCCCTATCTTGTCTCTTCTCTTGTCATGACATTCTTTGAAAAATTACTGTTCATAAGAAAAATAAACATTTTTTTGTTTTCTACAATTACATGAAGAAAATAAAAAATTCCGGTATTGTTTATTTGATTTTAAGATATTCATTACAAGGTGTTGAATACATAGTTGATCTTTCTATCGTGGTCATTAAAACAGTTTGATTGAATTTAGGAGTTTGGCCTTATCCTATACAAGAGCACATTCAGGAGGACGATGACGATATCCTGAAATTACGTAACAAAATTACATTCTATACAGTGTACTAATTTCTTAAACTTTGCTTGTATTCTTTATACATGCATTGTGTCATGTTGTGGGACTTTTTCTTTTGATGTTTGCCATACTTTAAAGATTCCCATCCATATTAGGACCATATTCTCTACCCTTAAATGTACGTCAAGTACATAATACTCTGATATTATATTAAAGCATTTTATAGTGGAAAAGGATTGCCCGCGAGAAATTTTCAAAAATTTCATTAATTAAACAGTAGTTAATTAACAAAGATTGCATTGAAGTCTATGTGAAAAAGCGATTTTTTTTATCTAAATAATTTGAAAATCAATAAATACTGCGGTGGAAAGATACATTGAATATTAAAAAAAGAGTGACAATTGAAAACAATTTTTTTTACCGGCTAAAATTTTTTTAAATTTGATTTTTTATTAATTAAAGAAGAGGGAGAAGGTAACAAATTAGGATACATCCCACTATACATGCTGATAGTAATAAATGGGAATGTGTCTAAATATACTGAGTATTCAATGCCTACATATCTTTAATGTATTTTAATTTCATTGAATTTGTTCCTACATGTATTAGGGATTGAATACTTTAAATCAGATAGAAGCCTTTGGCTGAATTCCAACATAGTATAACTTCTAGGGGGCGGGGCTTAGCCGTACAATAACTTCCAAAAAAATTTAATAGTTTCTGAATATTTTTTCTTTAATTTAATTCTGTAAGATTACAGAACCTATCCTGAGGGAACATGAGAAATCTCACAGAATCCGACCCCTCCCCCATTTCAATCTGTAAATGCTTGGGTCACAGGGATGTGATAACTGAAAAAAATAATTGTACTTGACTGTTATCAATTACATTTTTGCAAAGTGATTACGATGCATCCATCTCCTTTGTACTTTCTGATTTGTTTGAATATTCTACGATGGACCTAAGCTTGTGCCGTAATATCGCGTGCATGCAGTTTGATGCCGAGGGAGTGACTACGCATATTACCAGACACAAGACATTCTTTCGCTGCGTGACTCGACTGCCACGCCTCTCTGTATAATAAATTCCTTACAAACGAAAGAAAGTACTGTAAATATAACTTATTTGTTGACCCCCGACTCTAAAACAGTCGAAATTGGCCCGGTACCCGTTAGGTGTAGATTTCGCCTCATTTCAAACTTGTTAACTCCTACTTATTTCAAATTTTGCAGCAATTTTGTAAATGATGATGAATAGTGAGATTTAAAATGGAATGCATACAGAAAAATTAATAGTGCTATAGTAAGGACACTCAAAAACTACCAGAAAAACAACGTAATATAGCAAGCTTTCTCTTGTCTAAATCCGGAAGTTCTCTCTTTTTGACCCATCGGGTCCTAATTTTTCAAGTCAAAGACTTAGTAGCTTGTCTAATATTAAAACATTATTTGAAAATGTTCCGAGTTTTATAAGAGCTGATTTAGATTTTATTAATCACCAACCAGTCCATATTCAACATAATGAAAATCTGGTGTCATTCCACGTTTAGTTAATTCATATTTGTGCCCGTATACTCAGATATGAAATCTGTAACAGACTTGGTTGACACAAATCCAGGTTTACTTACAGAAGTCACAATAAAAGGATAGAGAATACTTCTAAACAACAAATTCGGAACCTTGGAAAATTTTATATAAAACTAAAGGAACAGCAACGAGGACAAAATAGGCACCTGCATGTGACACTTAAGCAGGTCCAGTCCAAAGACTATTTCTACCTACGTAGCTATAAATAGCTACGTAGGTATCTAAACCAACCCAAAGTAGCTATTTTTACCTACTTTTTGTATTATCTTCATTTTGTGGCCAAAAGACCAAACGGCGCAACATGGCGAATACCATATATTTTGATACAGTCACACTGGTGATGAATACAACAACATTTTTGCCAAAAAATGATTACTTCCTGAATCTGCAATTTTACATAAGTTTCTAAGCAAAATTGATCATATACTAAGTAATCATTTTTTGGCCAATTTTTTTCATATCCATCATCAGTGTGACGGTATCAAGATTTTTGGTGCTCATCATGTTGCACCGTTCCTGCGTTTGGCCACAATATGCAAGTAAAGCAGAAAGTACGTAAAAATAGCTACTTTTGGTAGCTTTATATACCTACGTAGATATTAATTGCTAAGTAGGTAGAAAAAGTCTTTGGACTGGACCTGTTGAGGGCAAGTCTAATTCCATATTATGTAATAATAACATACTAGTTACTTTATATTACGGAGATAGGAGAACTTGTATTTCTAATGTTAGGGAACGAGGGCACTTTAGTGCGTTATCGGGAACCTTTTCGGCTTACCATTTACAGTTTTACATTACAATATATCGCTAAATAAATCTATGATTATGGTGCAAGCTTATGCTTTTGATATCTATGCCTTGAGTTTTTTGTAATACATATTTCTACATGTATTATTAAAGACAATTTCATTCGTAGCATATAGTGACAAAGTTACTAGCATATAATGACAAATTACCAGCATATAATGACAAAGTAATAGCATATAATGACAAAGTATGGCATATAATGACAAAGTACCAGCATATAATGACAAAGTAGTACCATATAATGACAAAGTAGTAGCATACATGTGTATAATGACAAAGTAGTAGCATATAATGACAAATTACCAGCATACAATGAAAGTTCTCCACATAAGACAGTTACGGCGTTCCATACGGAACCACTAAGGTATGCGCAAATAGGCGGAGATTTTGAAATCGCATGGATGTGGAATATTAATTTGTGTGTGTAGTTTCATGGTGCACAAATAATAAATGATTCTAGTGTTCAGCGATGAGGTAGATGACTCGCCCCGCAGACCATAATGCATTGGCGACATGTAGCCTATATATTTACTAATCACAATGTCAATACCAGAATTCTTTCAAAACACGCCTAACGAAAAAACAAACAAAGTAAAATAAGAGACATAATCTTCAAACACTATTAAACTTTGCCCAAAAATCTTCCAGAGTTTGAAGTTGTAAGTAATATAAATACATTGTACTGTCACAATAAAAACTTCCAATTATAATCACAACGAGTATAAACATTGATGCAAAGCATCAAATCGGCCGCAAAAAAAAATTTTGAATTTAAAAAAATTATTTCACAATTTTAAAAGCGTCCATGCAAGGAAAGATATTCAAAAGGGAAATTGTTGAGTCATTTTTATTTAATTCAGACTGTCTTCAACGCAAAAATAAATAATTTAAAAAAAGAAGAAATTTTACCGCGTTTGCTCTTAAATAAATTCATCGATGTAAAAAGGTCAATGATAAATGATTAGGATTTATTGTCATGAATCAAAATGAAGATGTTAAGATAAACCACGTGCTGATACATGTACCCTAAATCTTGGTCACGTGATGTTGCCCATTGTTTCTGCAGAGTATACTGCTATGCTGCAAGCCGAGGTGCAAAATGTAGAAAAAATATCTTTTTGTCATTTGCAGCTGTAGAGCATATTCAAAACAGTTTTAACCAGTTGAACAACTTTTCAATTCAATGTTTTATTACCACGCACTTTTACCACGTCATTATTATCTGGAAAATCATGAACATTTCCTTTCATATCTTATACACTCCCATGCTGGAGAGTATCTATTGTAAACTCTTTTCATGTAACCATATAATATCAATTATCTGACGAGAAACAATAATATAATTGAAACAATATAACAACAATTAAAACTTAGTTTAAAGCAAGTTTTTAAAATATTTAAATAGAGAGTTTTACTTGTTATCATTTAAGAATTATTTTACTGTCAGAACTAATAAAAAATAACGTCTCATTTCCCCATGTGCACTTTCTAACACAACCACAAATAGATCGGCCGCAGCAGTGAAAGCGTTAGCGTATCGAACCGTGGAATGTCACGCGAGTAAAGTAATTATAATATCAATCGTTGACACTCAGGGACTTGTTAATCTAGTGGGTAACGTGAAGGTAGTTTGGAGACTTTTTCAAAAAATTACATGTAGATATGAGCCGCAACTTGGCAACATTGTCCTTCGGATATGTATAAGTTTAAATTGAAATACACATTCTGTGCAAATGAGACCAATGTACCACACATAACAAAAATATGTGCTATGTGTAAAATAATTAAGATTTGATTTAATTAGAAAAAGTTAGAGGGGTCCGAAAGAGGGGCCAAGACATTATGCTTAAGTGGAAATATTCTTTTGCTTTATTACATTTTGCGTTGATCTCGACACAAAATGTAAAAACGCAAAATGTAATAATCTTCATAACATTTTGCGTTATTACATTCTGCGTTGATCTCGACGCATTTTTAATAAGGCAAATGTAGTAATACAGGTTTATTACATTTTGCGTTCTTATTACATTTCGCGTTGTAACATTGCTACTGTTGTTGAGAATATTTAAGGATTTTTTTATGTTTACATGCAATTAGAGAAGTTCATCCCAGATTTCAGTCCAATTCTAACGTTCTAAAATTTAGGAATGTTTGCACAAAATTGTGAATTCATGCCTTACGACACTGTTACTGCGGGGGTATCATTTAGTGAGCTAATTGCTCACAGTATCTCTAGTTTAAAATAGTTATTTGTGCGTTTACAGTAAATTTTTGAATTGACATTGTGCTTTAGTCCAATCCGTTTTTGACAACTAAAGCCCGATTAAATGTAATTAAAAACTTGAAATGAGACCAAAAGTCAGGGCAATATCATTACACAAAGGCTAAGAAGAGATCACTGAGACATCCTCAGATCGGCAGGGGGTCTTGAGTTCAGACATGGCTCTTGGACCCCTGATAAAGCGTATAAGGCGTGTGCAATCCCCCGCTTTGAGACAAAATGTTTCTCAATTTTCAAAATTCACAGAAAAGTTATATTTTTCTAAAATCATGTTCTCAGTAATGTCATCTTCAAAACATTTTATTATTTTATTTTACTGAACGACTTATCATTTGATAATCTTTATTTAAAGGTTGACAGTTCAGCATATTTAGTGGAAAATGGGTTTAATAGAGCTATAAAAACGAATTTTGAACATGAATGGGTCATGTCTCCATTTTTCGTAAACGCTTAAATGATGGAAACGTAAATGTGAAATCTATTTCATTTGCCCAAAAATGGAATCTGAACCCATTCTATATGAAAATCGAACTTTTCTGAAAAAAATTTACGCTTCAACAAACCCGTTCATTTAAATCACACTGAAAGACGTCAATAATACATATACTTCGTAGCGTAGTGGTTAAAGTGGTTGGTCTTGGAGCAAACCTGCGCTATAGGGAGAGTTCAAATCATGCATAGAGCCTTTTCTTTTTTGTTTTTAAATGCCTTAAAAACATGAGTGAACAATAAATTATTATTATTTTTTTTTTAAGAGTAAAGGATTTTATTTCAAATACATACAGAGTTTCATATTTGAGGCATCACCTCCACAGAGGTCCTCATTATATACCTCACCTGGGGTGCCAGGGGCTCCCTGGATCGGTAACAAAATTTATACATGTATAATAGGTAAGTCAAGAGTAATTTTGTTAAGTAAATATATCAAGCATAAACTTATATAATATAGTGTATTTTTTTAGTAAAAAGTAGCTCTATTATAAATATAATTGGTAACATCATGATTATACAATTCAATAGACGATAATCAGCTGCTTCAAAAATATGCAGCAGTGACATCATGTTAATAAAACCAATATATGGTTATAGTAGAATATACATAGATTTTATAAACAAAATAGTTGACAGTAATATCATGCGGCAGGACTTCCTTTTACAGTTCACCTTCACAGTCCAATTTGTCCCGCCACATGGATGTACATGCAGAGGGCCAGCTCGCCCTCTAGTACATATAAAATTGATACAATTAATTGATACAATTAATTGATACAATGAATTATTAATAAATTACTTAAACAATGAATTACAGAATTTGATGATGATAAAGATGATATAAACCATAAAATTTTGAAAAAAATATAACTTTTAGAATTGAAAAATGTCTTTTTTTCAGAGCGGGGGATTGCCCTCGCCTTGTACGCCTCCATTCTTTCATTCAATTTTACAGTTTGACTGCAGTGTGGTCTTTCAAGAGAATTGCAAATTCTATTTATTTTTACCTCTAGACTCATCAAATTAAACATTCGGGAGTCAAACAATCTGAACACATCCATTTGGGTGTTAAAATGTCTGCTGACATTTATGGTAGAGCACTTGGTTCGTGTTCGGATGGTCGCGACTGACACAAGTTGTAGAAGGTGTAGAACTGTTGGAAATTTAACACATTGAAGGGTGAATTTTGGTCAAGCCAGCGTTCGGGGTAAACTTTTTGAAAAAAGGTACAGAACACCGACCGTTTTCTTCGCTGTTTACCGGTATTTAAATGTCATTGACTTCATTGTGACCTGTTTATTCAAATTCATCACGTGATTTGTAGACACAGGTAATTTTGTGAATACAAAAAAATCAATAAATCACGTGATTGTAGTTTCGAATAACATTCCTTCGAAAAGCGGCAAACTTAGACCATTACATGATCAACATCGAATTATTTTTTTTTTCTATCAAGTATTTTAAATAGGGTAATTGAATATTAAGTTGAACAAAATGTAATGATATTTTATTTTTAGACCTTGGACTTAGGGGGCACGTTTGGAGGAGCAACGAGTTTCAAAGATATAGTCCCCATCTTCGAAGTAGCATCATTCCTCAAAATGTTTTTGACTGTAAAAATATAAGCACACTGGATAGATTGATCATGATTGATCGATTTATATTGTTTAACGTCCCTCTCGAGAATTTTTCACTGATATGGAGACGCCACCACTTGCAGGTGGAGAGCTGCAAATTCTGTCTTATACTCGGCACTTAGGGCCATTGAGCAGGGAGGGATCTTTTTCGTGCCAGCACCTACTGCGACACGGGACCTCGGTTTATACGGTCTCATCCGAAGGACCGATCTCCACGTCCCACAATGGGATTCGAACCCGCGATGCACACGGGATAGAAGTACGTAGATTGTTTAACACTGGCATGGAATGCTTACCAGGGCAAAAAAAAAATCACACATACAATTCATAAAATTATCAGTTTTAGTGATAAAACATCACCACATGCAGCATCACATAAAAAATCCGTACACCATTATATATACAATGTACGAAGTATTCACTGTACTTTTAAAAGTACGGAACCGATCTCCACGTCCCACAATGGCTTTCGAATCCCGCGATGCACACGGGATAGAAGTACGTAGATTGTTTAACACTGGTATGGAATGCTTACCAGGGCAAAAAAAAATCACACATACAATTCATAAAATTATCAGTTTTAGTGATAAAACATCACCACATGCAGCAACACATAAAAAATCCGTACACCATTATATATACGAAGTATTCACTGTACTTTTAAAAGTACGGAGAGAGAGAGAGAGAGAGAGAGAGAGAGAGAGAGAGAGAGAGAGAGAGAGAGAGAGAGTTGATACGACACTTATCTTTTAGAAAATACATTTAGAAGTTTTTCTTTTATAAGATTTTTTTCCCAAGTTGGTTCAGTTTATTTATGTTTTTAATTTCCACCTAGAATCGACCAACAATTAGGGGGGTACGGATTTAGGGATCAGGGAGTACATCACTACATGTACATCTCCAACATCCTCCCCACAACCCTTTTTTAAAAAAAATGGCGTAATTCTTAAGAAGTTTTTTGTGCATAAATTATCTCATGTTTTCCCACTATCGTTGAAGTCTTTGGCAAACAATACTAACTAGACAGTGATTCCTTATATTTCCATTTCATTGTGAAATAAAATAATTGTAGATTTAGACTTTAAAAAGTGGACATATATTTAAATTACACGAAGACTTCCATGCCAACTTGAATAGTCCTCGCCCACTGACGTCAAGTACAAAGGCAGCCGCATAGGATTTAAATGCATATTTGGCCTCCTTAGCATCAGGCACAGAGACAGATGCGCACGAGATTTGCTGGCATAGGCCTTCTTAGTTCCTGACCTATCGACCTGCCTAATTTACATTCCGGTAGAATTATCAAGAAATCAACTCTGCTAACTTTCAAAGAGTTATCACAGAGAGAAAAATTAGAAATGGAAATATATTTGAAATCATTTTAGGAGTTTGTAAGTATTTAGATAAATATTAGTTATGTAGAAATATACATAAAAAATCAAACATAGTATCATTCAACCAATTCAAAATCTAAAATTTCAAGACATAATAACTTCATTTAGTAATTATTTAGTGATTCTACTTTAATGAGACAGAGGTAAAGTTCAGAAGCGCCGACTAAGCATAGTGAGTATGCCACTGTCATCTGTTTCGCTGTATACGGTTACATATTGAAGTCAGGAATAAAATTAGCCACCTAAGCAACAGCTGCGATAACCGACTGCCTGAGTTTAAAAGAGCGCGTCAGATACAGACCTGTGAGGATGTATTGGTTTGTCAGCCTTACCTAGCAGTAGATTCTTCTAACAGCTAACGATTTTACTACATACACAACGGTTAAGGATGAACTTCTCTTTGGGTGGCGTCTTCTCGTTTTTTGCGGTAGGTTGTTTTTAAGTACATGTTTTGGTGATTTAATGCTTTTAATTGAAACTGGAGTTGTATTTTTTTTAAAAATCTTTTCAATTTCCCCCCAAATATTCGTTATGAAAAATGCATGTATGTATGCTATGGTTTGACAACCATAGCAAATGTATCTTCGAAAATTCTTGGCAATTTTTTAAAATGTAAAATTTATGAAAAGAAAGCGATTTAAATTTTTATACTTTTATCAAGTTCTGATTAAAAAAAAAAAGGTTCACAATGTACTTGTATGATGTTGTATTTCTTTAGTAGGGTAAGGAACAAATGACCAAAAATAAAACCATTTAGAATTATTTAAGGAATGAATTCAGTAGATATCCGGGTTGGGGCTTTATAAATCATAATTTAATTTTCCTTTACTAAGTATAGAAGTTAAGTTGAATAATCTTTCAAAAATTCTTTGAAATTGAGCAAATTTTTAATGTAATGCCAAACGGATTGAATAGTCCTAGACATAAGTTATGTGATGTAGGATACTGACTAATTTCTTAATCAAGTGACGCGTTACATGTACAACCAAAATTAAATTAGCTCTTAATGGAAGTCATTCTATGCCGGATATTGGTATAAAACCTTTCTCCGACATCTTAATCAAGCAATCAAATCAACTTATTTTTTCAATTAAATCATAATTGAAATAGATACAATAGAACTGACGACTAAGACCAATTCTATTTTTGCAATTTTTGCTTTTTCTTTACGGTGATTAAGATGAATTTTTCGCGAATAGGGAGACTTAAACTACTTCAAGTAATTTAATATACTTAAGTATATTTTTTTTAAACGTACATGTTGGAGAGCTAGATTTTAAAAGTTTGAAATTTTAGTCTTAGTCTTAAGTCCTTTTGTAAAAAAAACCCCTGGCCTTTAGGCCATAAACTGAGAACAGACTTATAAATGTCAAATTTCAAATGAATACATCATGTATATCTAAATTACTTTTGATAATCGTCCAAACTTTTTATCACATGTTTGTATTTTAATAATTAATGAATGTTGAGTTTTTAAATCACTTATTAGACCAAAACTTAATTATTATTCATTTTTTTTGTCTTTGGGCCTGCATTAATTAAACTTGAATGCCGAAATTTTGGCTGATTTGAGACATTTAAACTAGATGTCTTATCCATGTTATCTTCAACAAATCAAAGGATGTGCATTTATTCAAGAATTCAACATTTTCATCTGATATACATGTAACAGTATACGAGATTTTTCTCGCATATCCCTATTCATATATAGTATGACTGTAAACAGGCTCGGGGATTAACAAGAGTGTTCCAAGAAACGCAAGTGTCGCCTACCTTTAGCTTCCTTAAAGATGTAACCAAATCTAAGAGTGGTCAGCTATGTATATGCTACTTGCATATACAGTATTTCATGAAAAAAATCCAACATGATAGTTCATAAATGCACAAAAAACATCCATATGATATAAGACTGCGATAGAGTATGTCAATAAAAAAAAGATTTCCAACCCTCGAATGAATAATTAAGGTGATTATAAAGAATTATCATTTTACATGTGTTAATACGTGTTTCAGAGTCTTAATTAACACCAATAATCACTCTTCACGATCCGTTGTGGGATATGAAAATATTAGTTTGTGTGGCTATATCATACAGTTTCAAAAAACAGTAATATAAACTCATAAACATGTATACATGTATGTTAATTATCAACATCCGCTGGTGTAACGACGAAAAGTGACCCCCGTAGAATATTGACTAGGGGGTCATTTTTCTACATAGAAAAATGACCCCGGGTCAATATTCTACGACAAGTAGGGTCATTTTTCGACTGTAGAAAAACATTCCAGACCAGTAATTCTACGACTCCACACACGCCCCCATAGAAATTTGACCACCTACTTTTTTATACTATAAAACCTTATATCTGTATCTGCTGATATTTTTTCATACTTTCAAATGTAAGTAGGGGGAATTGTTTTATGTACTTTAATCCTTTCCAACATATGTTTGATTGCATATCTTAATAGTAGAATCACAATCAATGTATCTGGTATGGATTTATTTTATGGCTTGCAGAATCCCGATGTAAAACTTCAAGAGTACTGTGAACAATATATTCAAGAAGTGGTGTTAATCAGATGTGGATGCTCAAAAATCCCAAAGAATTTTTGTACAATTTGAAATCACAAGATTTTTCCAAAATCAACAGCTTAAAAACTTACGACTTTTCAAGTTTATACACAACCATTTCCAACGATAAATTAAAGTCCAGGCTTTTTTTTTATGTCATTGACAAGTGCTTTTTCAATAAAAATGGAACTCATAAATTTAATTACCTGGTTATTGATCATTTGCAAAGTTATTTTGTTAAAACACATTCTGATTGCACACACAAGTACTCTAAAGTTGATATAAAATATGCTTGAGTTTATCAGCAAAATACCTTCATCACCAACATACGGAGTGTATATATATCTCAGTTGATTCGATACGTAAGAGCAAGCTCTACGTATGAAAAAATTCTAAAACGAGGTAAATTATTGACAAGCCAGTTGATGAAACAAAACTATCAGCAGAGTCGTTTAAAGTCATCATTTCGTAAGTTCTATGGTCGATACAATGACCTTGTCAGCAAATACAATTTATCATTGGGTCAAATGCTGACTGACGTTTTTCATACTAATTGTTAGTTCATTATTTATACGCTGAATTGACGACGGATTTTTTCGTTATTTCCCGATCATGACAACTTCACAATGCAAGGAGCATACGGCGGGTGTGACTGGTCAGTAGGGGATGTTCACTCCTTCATGGCACCTGATCCCACCTCTGATGTTTCGGAGGTCGTGTTTGCTCTGTTCCTATTCTGTGTTGTTTTAAGGACTTTGATATTGAATACTGTTCGTGATCTCCATATCCTTCTTCATTGATGAGCATAAATTTATTATGATTTTTTTGGGTGTTTTTTTTTTATCATTCAAAGGTTTTGTTCCGAAAATTGCATGATATGTTTCTGAAAACCATCAACTTTGAAATTTTTTATAAATCCAAAAAACAGCATAGAAGCAAGAATTTAACTATATAATTCAATTCCATTAGCTTCTACCTTTAAACTTACGTATACATCTGTATTCTGCTTAAAATTCATACATTTTAACTACCTTATATAAGGTACTATATACTTTTTTCTGTATATACGGGAAATACCATACACATCAAGAACGTTCTTATAATCAATGATATTTTAAAAAAATCCGCCGAAACTGGCAAAAATTTACATATGAGTGAATAATACTTCAACCTTTAGAGATATCTATAAATTAAAAAATAACTTTCCTTTTCAACACCTTTTAGTCCACAGACACCTGACAAATGGTCCCTGTAACGTCCCCTTTCTTCTGAGATTTTATAAACAATATATAAAGCTTACTTTTCAAATGAACTCTTTGTCTATCATGCCATTACTACGATATCTAAAGCCCTAGCACGTACCGTCCAAAAGTTAATGCAAATGTAAAAAGTTTAAAATTTTTGTGTAAAAGTGTGTCAAACTCTAAGGTCAAGGTCAAAAGGTCAAAATTGGTTGTACCCAAAAAATTCTTGTCACAAAAATACGCCTGAAATATGAAAGCCATAGTCCAACCCAGTCTAAATTTATGGACAAGGTTCAAGTTTTTGCGGACAAAGAGACAAACAGACATACGGATGGACAGGTATAAAACTATATTCCCCCTCCCCCTTCCCAAAACTTCGTTCACGGGGACATTGTGGTATAAGGAAAATGTAGTATTGTAGGTCCAAAACGTTGGTACTGAGAGAAGCATGGAAAAAGTTAGGAGTTACAACACGATACAACGAAATTGTTATCGTAGGGTCTATCTGTAGTAGATTTTCCCAGTTTTCCCAGAATGCACGACCATGGCGGCCGAGCATGCGTATTTAAGGAATTTGGACTAACGTAGTTGCTAGCGCTCGAGAGCGCTAGCAATAATGTATTATGACAATCTGTGCACATGCTTAATAGCATAGAACTACCCCCTAAATGTCAAAATATGCTGTATAATGGCATTTTTAACTTTTTACTAAAGTAGGTCAAAGGACAAGGTCAATAGTCACGAGGTCGATAAACATGGCAATTTACAAATGCTACAGTGCCAAGCAATAAATGTGCAAAAATCAAGTCCACATCTCCAACAGTTCTTGAGATACAAGGTGTAACAGCCGATCAGGCAGACTGACAGACGCCGGTCAAGTTATCCATTGGCGCCGCTCTGCACCGCAGTCGACACAAAAACACAACTCGTTGGATAAAATTCCTGACCAACCACAAAACCTTTGAGGTTCTTTATGTACCATGTTTATACATCACTGTCAATGTATTACATTGTATTATATAAAGATCCATGTGTTTAACTTCATCACTTTCGCACAAAATCCATTGTGACGCCACAACTGAAGGATATAAAAAAATATCCAGTGGTTGATATCCACGGGATAAAGAAGTGAACATGGGATAAACATGTTTATGAACGTATGTAAAAAGTGCTTTCCTACATGTAAAGCAACAAAATCTACTGTGCTTCATTATCAAAAAAGGTGTTTAAGATGGCATGAAAAAGTCAAAAAGACAAAAAAAATGTTCTCACCTACGACGAATGACGTCATCGTTTAAAGAACGAATCCAGGTCCGTCTAAGGTAATGAAAAATTGAATACACAAATGTGAAGGGCATTCAATTTTTCTTGAAAGCATACACGTATTGCTTAGAAATCTTCACTTGTACCTGTCTTCAAAATAGTACAATATATTATTATCATGTCGTCCTCTGAGTCACAGATCTAATATTAAAAGAATGTGTTTATAGTGTGATAACTGTAATGAAATGTTGTGTATTGATTTTAATTATTATTTGTTAGTTATGCATATGAATACGTGTATTTTTATGATATTTCGAAAAAAAAAGAGATTTTTTAAATAGAAAAATTAAATTTTTGATAAATACAATGAAGCGCATTGAAGTGGTAAAATTTTCCATTTGGATGAAACATTCTGAGTCATGTTTTGTACGTCAATTATAAAATTATGACACGCCCATTTCTTTAGAAACGAGAAAGAAATATCCGTTGTAATGATTTAGGACACCCCACTTTCCGCGACAAGCAACACGAGTTTCACTGAAATGAAGATTTTCAAATAAGAAAAAGCTATCTCGTATTAGAGTCCTCGATTCAGTAAAACATGCATTGCAACGAATTTGTACATAATTATGATTTTATCATGTTTATTGGAGTTAGCATAACACAGGTATTAGTCGAACACGTGCTTACTCGGTGTTTATGTAGACCGAGATTTAGCTTCTTATTTTGATATAAACATGGAAAAATCATACTTACATACTTTTATATGTTTTAACCATGAAGTATTGGACTATATAGTAGTAACTTGATGTTGGCAACACTTTCTGAGTTTTTAAATTTTACTGCAGCCAGGAATACGAACTAATTTTAATCATCAGTGAACTCAAGATATCTTTAAAAAATATATTGCAGAAAATATTTAATATTTTTATGCCTTTAAGAAAAAAAAATTGAATTTGAAACAATGAAAGCAAAGGTCATTGTATTTAAATTTGCAAATACCGGTACTTAGAATGCGCAACAGAAATGAAAAATAAGTAGAGGCTAAACTGTTAAACAACATTAGAACAATCAGATGATAAGAAAGTTTTAAACAGACCTTTCACCAACCTTTAGTTACTTGACATTGGCTTTTACTTTCTTTCGAAAAACTCTAATCTTGGTCATAACTTATGAACAGTTTGAGATTTGATATTTCAGATTATTGTGTATTTCTTATGACAAGGCCTTTTCCTAAGTACCTTTAGTTGACCATCAAAAAACGTTAACCTTGGCCATTGATTTTGAATGGTTAGTGCTTGAATTTTCATATTTCACATGTATATTCATTGAGGCAAGTCCTTTCTTAGAGTGACAACGTTTTTCATCTCTTGCCCTCGAAGTTCGATTTGCTTTTGAGGAATTTAAACTTTAGCTAAAAGCTGGCGAGAGGCATCAATTTTTCACAAAACATTTTGTTTATTTCTCAAATAGGTTTAAAAATTTTTAAAAACGTAGACTCTGAGGTGTTTTCAGGTACAATTCTTAGGATTTTCGTTTTCCCACACATTTCATAAGGAAATTATATGAACATTCCCTATCTTATTCCATTGTAAAAAAACGAGGAAATAGGAGACAGAAAGTGTTGGAATCAGTTAGATCATTTCAACATTTATTGTTAATAAAAAGCATCGCCTCCTGGGTCTTGTATTAATATTTCGTTTTTGGGTCAGATTTATACTATATATATATATACTCTATTCTACGACATAGGGATGTCTTTCTCTAATGTCTTAGAACTATATAAAAGACAGTTAGGTATATTTAACTCTTTAGAATCGGTTGATATCTTTAGATTGCATTTGACAGGAGGTGAGGCTTATATTCTGGAAATGACGTGATAATAACGTCACATGCTCAATTTAGTCTGTAGCCATACATAACAGTATCGACATATATAAGAGTTGTGTGTATGACACATGACACAAATACAATACTGTGGTCGAGATTAAGTCATGTTTCAATATGTACATATCAGTAACATAATTGGTAATATTCAGTTATGTAATGTCTGATCAGTCAATAGACATATAGCCCAAGGTGCTGGGAACAGCTCAGTGTGTTCTAATGCCCGAGGCCATTTTGATTGATTGGACATAAAGTAACTGTTTAATTACCTAATATTACCTAATACGACTGATTTTGCTGCTTTATTTCGAATGAAGTATTGTACAATTATTCAAAAGACCTGGAAAAAATATATTAACGAACACAATATAGGAACTGAGTTTTAGAGGGAATCTTTGTTTTCAAAGGTTGGTTGAATCACTCATTTGATTCGGGGATTCTACACGCATCATTAATATAAATTTGAAATTCAGGATAATTTTTCTAAAATGCATTGCCGGTCCAATAGATCGCAGTCTATTGACCGGTGGTCCGACAGATCGGTTTCAAAAAATAAGAAAAACTAAATATACACACAAAATAGACGAAAATATTAAATCTCTAATAAAACAACATAATTCATTTGATTACTAAAGGTAAATTTTGGACTATTTTCTCTTTAGAACTAATCAAGAAACTTCAAAGTGATATATTGGAATATAGTTCCCTTCAATGGACAAACACGGTAAGCAAAAACCAGAAACATTCTACTCATTTGAAGTACTCATATTCGATCATCAATAATTCTGATATTTTTGTTGCATTCCTGATCAAGAGCATAAAAGTCTCTAAGAAGAACAGTGAAGTATAAAGTACATCAGAATGTGTTTTTGCTTCAGTAAGGTTGAGGAGGAATTACTGTACTTACAGTACTTGAACTATATAACAATTTTCAGTGTTTTTAAAATTTCTTTAAATTAAGTAAAATAAACACATACGGCATAATTGAATTAAAATATGGGCAAATTTTGTAATAAAACTGTAATTAAGCACTAAATTATTTAAATGGATCTTTGCTGCTTTTATATTACTCAGTATATTTAAGTATGAATAAAAATTTTTAATCATATATTAACATATCTTTTTAAAAATACTTGCTACATTCATGACCTTAGAAATACCGGTAAACATCTGAAACACAGATACCATCAGATGTAATTAATAATTCTGTTTGGTAAAAAATTTTCTTTGTGTCTTTATTTTACAAAATGGAAATTGTTTTTTTCCATGCTAGGGAGCAAAAAATCAAATATACGTTCCTGACATAATTGGGTATGCACATATATACTTTATTTCTCATTAATACTGCGTATGGGTTTTATAATATTTTTAAATTTTAAATAATGCATCAGTCTCTGTTGATTTTTTTTTTAATTCAATTGTCTTGCAGATTCTTAAAATCGATTTCTGAAGAATTCTGATCAATTTTGAAAAAATGAAAACGTTGAAAAAAAAATGGAAATGTTATTTTGTAACAACAAAAGCTATGTTAATGCATCATAACAGATGTTGTGTGAGAAAAAAGACAGGCAGACAGGTCCCGAAGTCATTAGGTGTCTTTTTTTTAATGGTGAACTTGTTTTATATTTTGAATTTGAAGAAAAAAAACTGGAATGAAAACTGTAACTGTTTTAGTTATCGTTTCACGACGAACACACAAATATACGAACATTCAGACAACAGACTAGCAAATGTGGACAACTTTAGATAGTGTGGAAACCTTGATGTACAAAAATAGAAATGAAACTAGAGGTACTGTGAGCAATGAGCTCACTAAATGATACCCCCCGCCTCCCATATCTTTATAACTGATGACGAAGTCCATGTAGTACGGGATCTTTCTGAATGGGGTGTCAATTGGTTAGTCATTGGAACAATCAATTATAGAGGATTTTAAATTCCAAGTCATTCTGTTAAAGTACTGAAGTTATGGAGAAGGCTGCGGTCAACATATTTCTCAAATGTTTTACCGTTGATTCAGAAGAGAAAAAAGGTGATGTGTATGTGAGGCAGTTGCTGGGAAGATGGGGTGAAGGGGGGTTTCATTCAGTCGACATAAAAATATCAGGAAACCAAGACTGAATTTTATTATAATCCAAAAGTATTAATTTTCTATAAAGAATATAGGACAGATAATACCGTTAAATCACCTTGAAATCCGAGCCAGATGCAAAGTCTTATAACATTCATTACCAGTTTTTCCATTTCTTACTGGTCAACTCGTTTTTTTATTGGTTGTAAGAGGCTTCACATTTTAATTCCTTAAGCCTCGGTAAATCAATACCTCACCAGGCCTACAATGTCATAAGTAAAGGGGTACATGTAATCCTCATCAAAATTATGTATATATAACCAGATTGCTGTATTTTTTAAACTTGTAGAAATTAGACAGTACAGTTTTGTTGCATTCGTTCGTTCTTTATTTCCTCCATTAGGAGATTTGAATTACAACACATCAATTACAACATATATACATCAATGAGAAGTAAAAAAAGATAAATATATATAAATATATATATGTATTGAACAAGTATATATAGTTTGTATACGCTGTGTGAAAACATAAAAAGAACAACCTTATGTTTGTGTTTCATACACATTGTCGTTGTAAGTTGTCTAGCATATGAAAAGTAGGTCATTGATTAATCATTTGAGAGTGAAAAAAAATAAATACTACAAACATAAGTCAAGTTATTTATTTTTCATTTCAGTAAGTACATTGTAGAATGTTTTTGTCTAGTTAACATCCTAAAAGACACAGATTTTGTTGAGGAATTCCTACATACTGATTCTATTAAAAAGTATTGTTGCTATGTTGATAACTTCTGTTGCTATGGATATATTAACTTTAAATATTTTTAAAAACCTGGTTTGACAATGCTGATCCCGGGCGATAGCAAATAAACTGTAAGAATCAAATGATCTTTTAAAAACTTCGATTCTTATGTGCTAAAAATAACTTTCAGTGCTTCGTTGCTAAGGAAAATTTACAGTTGCCATGGAGAAAACTTCTTGCAAAATAGTCATTGGTACACAAGGAGGAACATTTTATATTCTATTGTTTTAGAAATTGTTTTGGTACTCAATGATTACAATTTATATGATTATCTACCAATGCTTTACATGTTCCCCATATAATTTATCAAACCATCCATTTTTATTGCCTAGCAACAACTAGTAAATTTCAAATTTGCAAAACTTTTTATTTTAAATTTCAAGAAAGATATGTTAAAACTGGAGTCGGACAAGGATGCAGACTGTGTAATGTCTACCCTTTTACTATTTATTCGTGAAATAAAAATTTTCTTTCAATAAGAGAGATATCTCTTTAGCATAGAGAGAGATATCTTTAGCTTATAAAGATATCTCTTTGACTAAAAGAGATCTCGTTAAACCTAAGAGAGATATCTCATTAAACAAAAGAGATATCTCTTTTTGTAAGAGAGATATATCTTTAAGCGAGAGAGACATCTTTAAGGGAGAGAGATATCTCTTAAAGTTAGAGAGATATCTCTTCAACAAGTTTAAAAGAGATATCTTTCTTAGTTAGAGAGATATCTCTTTTTATGAATGGGATATCTCTTTTAGTGATACTTAAAATAAAATAATTCATTCTCCCCTTTCAAACGAAAGCGAAACAGAAAGTAAAGTCTCTGGAATTATTTCGCTGTTATGAGGAAAAAAAATGAGCATGTCATACCTAGAATAATATATGTACCCTGTCGAATGCAATGGACCGAATTTTCTCAGCTTATGAAATAATCTACTATTACTAATCTAACCTTTAGTGACGTTAATTGTCACGTTTAGTAAAGCTATAATGTAGAATATCATGAATATGTGGAATTTTCAAAATACTTTAATGTACTTCCGTGAATAAAAAGCTTATTCCAGTAAAGGGAGTCGTCATTATAAACGCGATTTACATAAAAATAATGAAGAGAGAATCCCTTTGCAATAAAGCTCTTTTAGACCGTTTTATAAAATGTCTCTTTCACTTTGAGAGATATCTCTTAAGATAAACTAAAATAGATATCTCTTTTACTTTGAGAGATATGTCTTTTACTTGGAAAAGATTTCTCCCAAAGTAAAAGCGAAATCTCTCTAGGTGTAAAAAATATCTCTTTAACGTTGGGAGATATTTCTTTTAATGAAAGAGATATCTTTCAAGGAGAAAGAGATATCTGTTAAGTAGGAGGAGATATCTCTCTTACCTAAAGAGATATCTCACTAAGTGAAAGAGATATCTCTTTAAGTATAAGAGATACCTTTTTCTATTAGAGATATCTCTTAAAAATGAGATATTTCTCTTTAAGTTGGGAGATATCTCTATTCTCTTAATAGATATCCCTCTTAAATGAAAGATATCTCTGTAATTTTAAGATAAATTTTATTTTCTGAATAAATAGCAAAAGGGCTTGCCATAGCAGTATTATTCAACTTCGTCATCGATTGGGTCGTGCAAATTCAAACAGGGCGAATTATTCTACGGACAAGTTGTCTAAGGGGGGAACTCTTACGAATTCTCGCGCATGCGTAGCCTGACGTTTGTCCATGGCATGCGGTTTAATCTTGCTTAATATATAATTATTTTCTGCGCGGACCCTGACACGATTTAATGATACTTTCACAGATTCTCTATTACATAATGACATTGTGTACTTCCTATTTGATCTGACACTTATTCAGGCTTGAAGGCGCAAAACAATGAAGGGATTTTCCATTATAATCATATTGGAGGTGGGGTTCATTTAGTGAACTTACTGCAGGCAGTACATGCAATGAATATAGAAATTGTAAATGCTGCCGTCTACTTTCTTCATCTTATTCCGGTACAGTGCAGGGCCTTTGGGCATCATCGCACTTAATTAAAACAGGACACAGGCGCAGTGGAGTCCTCTATTTACAATTAAGAACTGAATAAAAAAACTACTGTCAGCTTAAGGTTTACAAACTTTTCCCAACCCCGACTTCAATAGGTCAAGGGATTGGGTTTCTGTGACACTAGATGGTAAAGTCTTCTACAGACGGATCCCAGATGGAAAAAAAGATCCTTTGTAGGTGTACTGTCTGTTCTGGCAAATGGAATTTGCAGTCTTTATTGATGACCTCTTGTAGCAGCACAAGTAGGATGGAAAAAAGGTGAGGGTGGAATGGCTACAAGGGAATGTAAGATCTTGTACATCAACACTGCTTTGGCTGCTTGTTTGCGATGTTGTAGCGGTTCCCATCCCAGCTGCCGGATCATGAAGGAGACACTGCTGGTGGTCTGGTAGTCAGCCAGCACGTACCTTGCAGCAGGGCGCTGTACACTTTCCAGCTTGATGATATTGTTCTGGGTATAGGGGTCCCACACAGTGCACACGTATTCCAGTTGTGGTCTGACCATTGCTGTAAAGAACATCTCCTTGGTCTTATGAGGACAGGATGGTAATTTCCTCCGGAGGAAGGCTGTAGTGGAATTTGCCTTCTTGCAGACCTGGTCTATGTTGGGATTCCAGCTTTGGTTGCTGGTAATAGTTGCACCCAGGTACCTAGCCTTGTTAGTAAGTTTCAGGACCTGGTTATGTATGAAATAACTTCCCTGGATGATCTTCCTTTTCCGTGTGATGAGATGACCTCGCATTTGTCAGGATTGAATTCTATTAACCATTTCCTTTCCCATTCTTGGAGGCTGTCTATGTCCTGTTGTAGGGCCGCTGTGTCTTCTGGTCTGCAAATCTTCCTATACAGTAGGCAGTCATCTGTAAACTGACGGGTGTTTGACTTCACTTTTATAGGTAGATCATTGATGTACACAAGGAATATCAATGGGCCTAGTACTGTCCCTTGAGGTATACTCCTGAGGTAACTAGTGCTGATTTTGACAAGATGCCTTCCACTGCAACACACTGGGATCTGTTGCTTAGGAATGTCTCTATCCAAGACAAAGTTTGGCCGTGGATTTCATAGTGGATTAGCTTTTTAGCCAGCCTCTGGTTTGGCTCTTAGTCGAAGGCATTGAGAAGTGGAGGAGCACGGCATCAATTTGGATGTTATCGTCTAGCCCTTTTGCCAGGTCTTGGATGGTGAGTATAAGTTGAGATTCGCAAGTTCACGATTTGCGGAATCCATGCTGCATATCAGATAAGATGTTATGTTGTCGATGAACCGCATGATGAAGCTATTTATAATGTGTTCCAGGACTTTGCAGCATACAGGAATTAAAGAATTTGGTGGTTTACTGTTGTCTCCTTTCTTTAAGATTGGCATAACGATGGCTGTATTCCAATCTGCTGGTGCTGTACCTTGATGTACTGAGGCCTGGAAGACAAGTGTGAGTGCAGGTGTAATTTCACTGGCCATTTCCTTGAGTAGGCATGTGGGCAGTTCGTCAGGACCACTTGCCTTATGAGGGTTTATCCTTAGCCTAGTGGTAGAGCGTTCGCTTCGTGATCGGGAGGCCCGGGTTCGATTCTCGATCGCGGCGCCGCGTCATACCTAAGACGTAAACAAAGGTAGTGACTGTTCCTTCGCCAAGCGCTCGGCACTAGAAGTGAAAGTCACGGGTCTTTCGGATATGACCTTAAAACGTAGGTCCCGTGTCACGGTAGGCGTTGGCACGATAAAGAACCCTCACTGCTCAATGGCCCTAAGTGCCGAGTATAGGTCTAAATTTGAAGCCCTTCACCGGCATCGGTGACGTCTCCATATGAGTGAAAAATTCTCAAGAGGGACGTTAAACAATATACAATCAATCAATCAATCCTTGATAGTAATTTCCTAATACCCTCTTCAATCAATAATCTTTTGTTTATGTTTGATATAATGCAAAATACAAACCAAGGGTAATCTTTACATCCTTTTTTTTCAACACCATTACTTGTATCAAACCTAAATAAACCCTTCCCAACCATCCCATCGATTATCACTTTTTGACCTTCAAGACATGTTCTTGAATTAATGTAAAATATATTCCGTCTTCCCCAACGATAGAAAAAGTATTTAATTTGAGAAAGTTGACATTCTGTCACAAGATCGATCCTTGTCTGAAATAATTGTTACCTTTTACCAAATGCATCTCAATCTACATGGAAGACGAGAGGCCCATGGACCACAACACTCACCTGAGTCAATATTATCCTGTTCTTGTTCAATGGGATATTTTTTTTGTTTTATTTGATCCCCCTTTGTGGCCCAATCCTACCCACAGGGGTCATGAGTTGTACACTCACTAATGATGCTTCCATATCAATATACCTTATCAAGGCTTTGAATCTACACTATGCAATGAAGGATTAATATACGTTTAGATTTTTTTCCCAGTGTTTCTTGAGAAGATTTTTAAAAAGACGCCACAAAATTGTCATTGTATCTTGCTGAGTCATGCCTTTAAGGCAATGTCAAGTCTTACAGCTCCCGAGTCACCATGAAGGGTATAACTTAGACATAATTCTTATTCCCCTCTCCCTAAATAAATATCATTTATTTAAATGTACTGTAAATTATATTAAAGTTTTCAATGTATAATGACCATATTTTGTAGCCGATACACGAATCGTCCGAAATTATCAATCATGGTAACATTTTGAAGGTGTTATGAAATAAACCATACTCCACCGAAGGAATTTACAAAACTTTAATTATCGTCCAATTAATCAAAGCATAAATTTTACGGCTTCATTTCCTTTACAGATTTTTTGAAATTTTCAACTTTTCATTTCCAAGATTTTATAGTTTCATTCAGACATTTTAAAGTTTTTTTTATATCTGAAAATTTTTTCAAATGTCATGCTTTTCGGCAATTAAAGCAGGATCGAAGACTCCACTTATAAAAAAAAATATAAAGAAAAAATCATTTATAAATTATTAAATTCCAAAAATTAGTTTTACTTAATAAATATATATATATATATCAATGATACGAAAATGAATAAAATTTTCAATTCTGAATTCAAAATTGCGGAAATAAAAAAATACATGTCGAAAACGAAAAAAATAAATTGGCACAAATGAAATTTTAAAAATGTCGAAATGCTATGCAAAATTTCGGAAATTAAATGTAGCAATGTAATTGACGTCTATGAGCAGCTCATGTTTTATTAAAATATTGTAAAAAGTAATGTGAATATCATACAAATCTGCTGTTGAAAATATGCGTGAACTCTCTTTTCATTAAAAATGAAATAAAATGAATCATTTACCACAGATATTTTGACAATATGATTATTTTTTTTTTATCAAGGGCAGAAACAATCAATCCCCCCCCCCCCCAAAAAAAAACACAACCAAACAAAAATATGATGAATTATACAAAAATCAATGTCTACTTGGTATGATAATGAATAACTTTTTTTGGAATTACAAGGTTTTCATTAGAATACATGGTAAGTACCATGTGGTTCTTAAGAAACGGTCTCGTTAATAAGGCAATATATGAAGTGAATTATGGTTTAAGGAAGCTCTAAACACTAACAGAAACTGGTTTTTTTTTGGACTTAGAAAAAAATATATCATACGGAGACTGTATATTGAGTGAGACTTTTTCATTCATTTAGAGTTAAGGGTACGTGCCTTATTTGCGCAGGATAAATGTTCAAAGACAATGGACCTTTTGTGAGCAGAAATCAATGTTGTTTACTTAATGAAAATAATTCATTAAATTTCTTACTCTTATATGATGCTAAAAATATTTTCATCTATTATAAATCATGTAATTAACGGTAAATAACAATTTCTTCAATCTTACATCTAAGGACAGATCACTCTAAATGCATAAAAATACCTAATTAATAAAGCTCTTTAGTGTGCAGTGTTTAGAGCGTCCTTAGATACCTAGAACGACACGTAGACATGTTGTTGTTGTTCTGTCCAAATCGTGTGTTGTTATTTATTGTTTCTTGCTTGTATGCTGTTTAATGTCCCTCTCGAAAATTTCATGTGGAGACTATGGCACGCCAAATTCACAAAAATGAGCTAAACATAGTTTCACACTTGATAAACTAGTTTTATCGACTGTAAACTATAGTTTACAAACCGTGAACTATAGTTAACAATTCGCTTACAATAGTTTTCATTTGTAAAACTATATTTTACGGTTGTTAAATATAGTTTACGAATGCTAATCTAGGTTTATCTGTCTGTAACAAAGCGTTAATAATAAATTTTGTTGATAAACATAGATTCGCATCTGTAAACTATAGTTTACAATCGTGAACTATAGTTAAGAGTTGTTAATCATAGTTTCACAAATCGTGAAACTGTGTTTATCAGATAATCTATGTTTTGCAATCGCAAATGATTGTTTACATTGTTAAGTATAATTTACGTTTCTGAAACATAGATTATCGCGTTAACTATGGTTAATCGATGTAAAATATAGATTTACGTTATTAACTATAGTTTACTTCCGTAAACTATTATTTACAACCGATAAACCTAGTTTATCGACTGTGAAACTATGTTTAGCTCATTTTTGTGAATTTGGCGTGCCATAGGAGACGCCTCCACTTGCTGCTGAAGAGCTGCAAAGTTTGTCCTATACTTGGCACTCACGCACGGCCATTGAGATCTTTTTCTTGCCAGCACCTATTGCGACACGGGACAGCAGTTTTATACTGTCTTATCCAAAGGACCGTTCTACACGTCCCACAGTGGGAATCGAACCCGCGGCGTAACGATCAACTCCCTCGCTTTCAAACCACTGCTCTACGTGGGCGACTATATGGTCAAAGACAAGGGAGCTAATTAGAAATTTCATTCAAGTAGAAAGCCTTTGAATCATTTTATGTGGAGAATTAATAGCAGACTTTAAATTTTTATTGTGTTCTACGTAAAATTCATGTGATAATGATACTCTCATTGAACGAATTAATGACTTTCTTCGGCATCATAATGATAATATAATTTATTTTATCCACACATAGTTAGAATAGGTCCTCTCTGAAACAGATTTAATACTGGCTCTGATGAATCGCAGGTTATTAATTTTATATTTATGCCCTTTTATTACATACAATGACACAGCTTATTGTTTATTATTAAAATAGCCCGATTTTATTTCCCCTGAGAATATATAAGGCTCTCGATTCGTTAGCACATCTTTGCCAGATGTTTTGCATTGCTGCGTATATACATGCAATCTGTAAATGAATATTTTAAAATTGCATATTTCAAACAGTTTCAACAATATATTAAGTCTATAGGTAAAAGGATAATTTTTTTGTGGAGAGTTTTTTATCTCTAGGTGGAAAATTCAGCTTTAACTTGAAATGTTTTACATGACCAACAAAATATTATGTACTGGTAATCAAGCAAAGCCTTTTAAATTACTTCACACAACTCTTTTCATTTTTAGCTCACCTAGGCAATGGCTTAAGTGAACTTTTCTGATGGCATGTTTCCGCGTCTGTGTGCTTGTCTGTAAACTTTTCATAATTTCGACCAACTTCTCAAGAACCACTCAGCCAATTCCAATCAAACTTGCCACAAAGTATCCGTGTGTAAAGTGGAAATATGAAACTCATGTAGAAACTGTAGAATTAAGTTTATTCAAATCATGACCCCAGAGGTTAGTGAAGCGTCACATTTGATGATCCAAGTTTAACGTAAGAATGTAAAGGAATGTATATAGGAAAAATCTTCTTCTCAAGCGAAGCCATGATTGGTCACATTTATATGGCAGCATCTTTAGCTAGTGTAGAATCAATTTTGTTCAACTCATGACCCCCAGGGTTAGGATAGGGCAACAATGGACGATATTAGTGTTTCTTTGCAATACATAGGAGATATCTTTTAAAAATTCTTCTTCTCATGAACAGAAAAGCCACTTGATGGTTGGTCATATATGGTAGCATCCTCAGATATTGTAAATTCAAGTCTATTCAAATCAAAGATCCACGGGATTGGGGTGGGGCCACAAATGGGGATCGAAGTTATACATAAGAATATATATATAGGAAAAAAGTTTCTGTCAAGAAAAAAAAACTATTTTAGTCATATTGATATGGAAACATGCTTAGAGGTGGTGAAGATTCAAATTTGTACAAATAATGCCCCCCCCCCCTCCCCTAGGAGTAGGGTGGGGACACAATGGGGGTTAACATTTTTACGAAGGAATATAAGGAAAAATATCTTCTGCTCAAGAACAGCAAAGTAATTTGTTATCCTGACGTAGAAGCATCCCAAGGTAGTTTAAATTCAATCCCCTCCCTATTAACTTTTCAATACTGAATTAATTTGTGATTTTCCCTTGCCATTGTGCTCAGGTAAGTGATGTTGCTCTCGTTTATCATTTCATTTGATTTGAATTTTTAAGCCATCATGTTAAGCATAAACAGATACTATAGGCTTTCCTTTTACAAGCCTCCTCCACAGAAGACATCTATCTGCTATATGCAGTCACAAACCTTTTTTGTTATGGAGTGGCATGTATAATTATGGAATTCTCCTATATTATCAACAAGCCTACAGTAAGGCTTTTTTTATTGATTACAGTAGCTTTGTCTTTGTTCTTTGTAATATTTACAAATAACTTAAAGCATAATAATCTCTCCCTCATGTGGCACTGGAATATATCTTCGTCTTCGTAATCGACCTTAACTTTCAGAAACACACTACATCGATATTCCCAAAGGTATATAAGTATATATATATTTTATTCATCGTCAACAGAATTAAGTACATTTGTCGGTATCCCTTTGACAAGTTAGCCGTAATGTCGTTTTTCCTAGGTAAACCTTATAGTGGTTCTATAGTGTTAGTGTTTTTTCTAATTATTAAGATCTTCCTTTTTTTGAAATGTGTTATAGTGATTATCCTGTTTCTCCAGTTGTTCTTGTCTGCCCCCCCCCCCTCTCCGTTCCTTGATACAAATTTCAGAATGGTTTGGAAGCTCGCTAGAGGTTAAAATTTAGAGTGAATTTTCGAGTCATTTTGTATCATAATTATCTATTTTATTCACACATAATTAACACAATTTTTGCTGAAATAATAAGATCTTTACATTATACACATGTATCAAAAAGGGGCGATCCATTAAAGTAGTTGGCTTAGAAAAGCCAAACGTAATGAATCAATAACTTTGTAACAATCAATATTTTGTTCAATTACTGATATAATGTTCATCTTTACAATCAGCAACTACACCAAATGATCATACGTTATGCAATTAAGGGTAATAAGGGGCCAGAATGTTAAATTGTTGCCAATTTGTCGGTGCTTTGATCTCTAACAGGGTAATGATTGATATACACAGCCATATATCACATGCTTGACTTTATTTTCTTTTATCTCTGTAAACAGTGTCAACACTCTGCTTGCCGAGAGGAAAAGTCAACTTACACCATGAAATATTATGTGCTTATCCCAGGCAAGATTTTGATTGGTTATAGCTAGAAATACATCGGAAAAGAAAATAAACTTTAAGACAAGTGTGCCATATACGGTTGTGAAGATAAATTATCGTAAAGGAGTGCTATTCTGAGGAAGGGGCAATCTAATTAGATTGGGGAAGGGGGGGTTACTTTGTGTAATTTGGAGTTGGATACTTTGTATTATTATTATACTAAGGGTTAAAAAAAATTATTACAGAAACAAGCGCACATTGTTTTAATCCACCATTTTCTCAGACATCCGCGTCAAATTGCCAACTGCCATTTCGTGTCTTTTATCAATGTTGTATTTCTTTCTGAAAACAATCATATCATACAGCGTATTACATTTAAAGACCCCTTCCCCTTTCTCGCTGCTTTGCATCGAACCCTGCCATCTGTTTTTATGCCCCTCTTTAAAGAAGGAAGGGCATATTGCTTTGCTGCTGTCTGTCGGTTTGTCGGTCGGTCGGTCTATTTACTTTCTGTTCATTTTCTTCACAACCGATGCAAATAGTGAAATGAACTTTGGTAAACAGTTATATCAGATGAATATCTAGGTCAATTTTGTTTTGGGTACGATCACGTACGCCATTTTTGACAGAGTTATGCCCCTTGGACGTAGAAAAATATCAATCATTTGCCATTTCCGATTATTTTCTTTTGCAGAGGTTGCACATACTGAAACGAAATTTATCAAATGATTATCTAGGTCAAGTTCTGTTTTGGGTACGATCGCACCATTTTTAGCTCACCTCAACAAAGTTGGGGGAGCTTATGTTATACCGTCGGAGTTGGTGTCGGTGTCGGCGTCCCAGGTTAAGTTTTTAGGAGCAGTTTTCTTTTAAAATACTTCTATGTCCTATACTGATTAGACATGCATGGAAGATGCTTCTAGTGTGTTTCATTGTAACAGTCAAAGTTCAGATGCTGCAATTTCGGCAAAGGAATGACCATGAAAATGTTTTTGGAGCAGGTTAACATTTTTGGTGCAGTTTTTGGTGTAGGTCTCATTTCCAAGGAACTATAAGCCCTATGATGACCAAACTTGGTCGGATGATACATCTAAGGATGTACACTACCGGGCTTGCTTCTGATGCTGAATCTGACCTACATTTTCCGGTTGAGTGAACATGTTAATGTTTTGGTGCAGGTCTCATTTCCAAGTAACTATAAGCCCTATGTTGACCAAACTTGCATGGATGATACATCTAAGGATGCACACTACCAGGCTTGCTTCGGATGCTGAATCTGACCTACATTTTATGGTTGAGTGAACAGGTTAATGTTTTTGGTGCAGGTCTCATTTCCAAGTAACTATGAGCACTATAATGACCAAACTTGCATGGATGATACATCTAAGGATGCATAACCAGGCTTGCTTCGGATGCTGAATCTGACCTACATTTTCCGGTTGAGTGAACAAGTTAAAGTTTAAGGTGCAGGTTACATTTTGTAAGATACTATGAGCCCTATAATGACCAAACTTGCATGGATGATACATCTAAGGATGTACACTACTACAGGCTTGTTTCGGATGCTGAATCTGACCTACATTTTCCAGTTGAGTGAACAGGTTAAAGTTTAAGGTGCAGGTTACATTTACAAAAAGCATTTTTAAGGTAAAACATTCCTAGCTCTTAACCATTTTATTATCACCTTCCCATGTGATGTTTGGAATCATGGGCTAATTGTACATTATAAAAGAACTTCTCTTTCGTGTTAGACGTCGCACACGATGGTGGTGTTAATACAAGTAACATTAACTGTTAATTAGTTGTATCTTGGGTGTTAATTATCTTGGTATCAGTTTTCTCAAGAAACAGTCGCTTCCAAAACTAATTTGAAAGAAACTTTACAAGCCGAAATTACAACGGAATGTTTTTTGCAAATAGAGAAAGCAATGACTAACATTATTTTCCCCCGCAAACAAAATTATATGTATGAAGATTAGTTTAGATCGAGAGAGAAGTTGAATCTTTAAGGTTACCAAAAAAAATAACTTTATTTTTTTCTATAATTTACACCTATATTATTAACGAAATTTGTGAAAACTAGCCAATTTATACCTTAAGTATTATACATGTATACACACTGTATTAATTAAATCCTAAGTATATTCTATAATTGTTAATTTATATATGTTCTGTCTCCACAGTTTCAAACGTTTTAGGCTCAAGATTTGTATTTTCAATAACGTATTTGAATGTATAAAAATATATGAATTATTAAAAATGGCAAACAATAATATCGTGGTCATGTCTGACCATTTCAGAGGTTTAATCGGCATTAATCCGCTTTGATGGGCGTTTTTTTAAAGACAGAATTAAAAATAAATATACAGCTGTATTTAGCAGTAGAGCATGGATGTCATTTTACATAAGGGCTCCACCTATTCCCAATATGGCATTGATTAACCAAAAGATTGATTTCTATAAAGCATTGTGGAACTGCCTTTAAGGAAACTTATTACCACGGTAAACTAGAGACAGATGCTAATAATAACCAAAGTCATTGTTATGCTTATGCTGTTTTTACTGGGACCTTCCTCTAACACGTGTAATTTTTTGTTAAAAGTAAATCATGTACATCACTAAAAATCTGTTCATGATGAGCCATTTCTGCATATGCAAGAGAAAATAAAAGATTTTAGTTAAATACTTGTAAAATTGGCTTTCTCAGAAATCCTACCATTTTCTTTTCATCTCCCACACAGAAGAGTTACATTGCTTTTTTAAAAAAAAGAATTTCTTTCAATGAAATCTTTGTAGTTGGTATGAAATTTTAATGCATGGTGTAAATTGTAAAAATAGACTCCAAATGTTCACTGAACAATTATAGTAATAAAACTCCCTACATCCGTGGTTGTCCGTCGTTCGTCGTCCGTCGTTTGTTAACATTTGAACATTTTCAGCTTCTTCTCTGAAACCGCTAAACCAATTTCAACCAAATTTTGTATACAGCATCTATGGGTGGAGGGGAACAAAAATTGTGAATTTCATGGTCCCTGCCCCCCTGGGGCCTGAGGGGTGGGGTCAAAACCACTAAAATTAATGAAATCTTTAAAAATCTTCTTCTTTACTCCTGGACATCAAGCAGGCAAACTGTTAGCATGAATGTAATTCTATTGAGTCCTCTACCAAAATTGTGAAATTCATGGCCCCAGGGTCAGGGGTTCTAGTGCTAGGGCGGGGCTATATAGATTATATAGTGAAAATGCATTATTTCTTTGAAAATCTTCTTTTCTGCTCCTGGGTATTAAGTAAACTAAGTAAGTACATAGTTATGATAAGCAAGAGCCCCTCTTCCAAAATTGTGAATTTTATGGCCCCAGGGTCAG
>PRKT01000419.1:305309-381388 GCA_003671525.1 Saccostrea glomerata
GGGGGGGGGGGGGGGCTAAACCAACGCAGGAATGTTCAATGTCAATATACTAAGTCTATCTTTGGAAAGAAGTGAGGGCTACGCCCCCCACCCTCCCCGGTTCCGACGCCTATGTATTTTCAAGTTTGTACAATTTCCTGGGGTTTATTTTGCGCTTGTCAAGTTGTTTTCAGCCGGGTAGCTTGAATATTTATTCTCTTGTTGCCCCTCTCCCCACTTTCAAAAACGATGCTACGTCACTGTTCTCTCGCGTGAAAAATAAAACTCTACTCAAGTTATTTGTTGGATATTTGAATTACAGTTTAATTGTTATAAAAATGTTAAATATTTTGATACTAGTTAACCCTTATAAATTGGGTTGTTTTTCAGAACCTTCCACTGAACTGAACTTTATTTCACGACAGATAGTAACTGCTGATGCGCGTGATTCTAGGGACAGGGCTTTGCAAAGGAGTGAGGAACGTTATGTGTAGGCAGATCCAGAAAAATCCAATCCCAGAAATTTTTTGACAAGCATAAAAAGAAATTTCTGCGTTAATATTTTAAATTAAAATAGCACTTTTCAATAAAGAAAGAAATATCTTTAGTACGCACCGTGTTTGTCATACGAAAGCCCATTGAGCTCATTTTGGTAGGTTAAAAAAAATAAAATTTTCGCGTTATAACGCGAAACTTTTGCGATATAACGCGAAACTTTCGCGAATAAACGCGTAACTTTTGCGTTATAACGCGAAACTTTCGCGAATAAACGCGTAACTTTCGCGTTATAACGCGAAACTTTCGCGATATAACGCGAAACTTTTGCGAATAAACGCGTGACTTTCTCAAAACCTTTTTCTGTTTAACCAATTATAAGAAATTTGCTTAAGTCTCAAGATTCTTTTGATTTTGTGATCAAGTTTATTTATCATAATGATAAGCAAAAGTCAATTTTAAACTTGGACTATCACAAGCTACAATTCTAAGTTTTCTTCCTATTGAATTCATCTTTACCGTCATAGATGGTCTTTCTCAGCGCTGTTCAAACAATTCAAAATTCAAACAACATCCAATTATAAATTTTGTTATTTAAACAGCATCTAGTCCAAAATGATTGATTGCTTAATTTACTAGTGGTACAGTTGTAGTAAAAGTTACTGATTAAAAAAAACAGCCTGAAAAAAGTGTCATGTGGAGATTTTTCTTAAAAAATTATCAGTCTAAAGAATTTCTTGAATTTAAATTTTGAAAAACATGTAAAAGAAAAAAGCATTTTATCATTGGTAAGCTTTTAAAATAGAAAAAATATTCTGGGGGTCGTAACATAAAGGCTACTTAAGTCTAAGACCGTGCTTAAGTAGGACTTATGTACAGTCTAATGCTTAAGACCGTAACTAGAAGCGTACTAAGATTTGGCAATCTTAGCAAAACTTAGGCGGCCGGTAGAGGTGACTTAAGTATATCTTAACCTTCTTGTACATTTAGAATTATTTATTGTTGACTTTCGATGTTTAAACATTCCTCTATTCATGTTATGCATTAAAGAAAATAATTATCTGTATTTGACGCTAATTTAAGAAGTTTATTTTTTCGTTGGGAGGGGGGGGGGGGGGGTGATCACTGATTCTAATATCACTCCCAACACAACATACATGTAAATACAAAATTTAATTTTAGGGATAGTACGTCTGAAATTAGTGGGACCTCGGTTATAGAAAAAAAATTGAACACAGTAATAAAACATGGATCTGTATGTTCACTTTGAAAATATAATATGAAAAGAAAGAGGATAATGACAGTAACAGCAATATAATAAAAAGTATCTGTAACGTAGAATAAATGTAGAACGCGACAAGTGCGGATTTAGACAGGGCTCAGTACAGTTCTAGAGAGAGAGATAGAGAGAATAGCTGATAAGTGGAGACATATGAAAAAAAAATTGTATTCTTGATTAACTTGCAAATGAGCATATGATAAAACCCCTGCAGTTTTTGCTTCTGACATGCATGGCCTGATACATAGCGGGGATTCAAAATTATTGAACTTTTTAGAGTTTTTAATTTCAAATGGATAGGCAGTCGATTATCTTTTCTTGTCTGCGATAATAACAGGGTAAGTGAACATTTGTCAAAACAAAAGAGTTACAAAAGGTAAAGTGAAAACACCTCAGGTGATAAAACAATTGTGAACATTTACAATGAATTGCCACTTTCTGACCGTGCGGTATTTGTTTCCATTCATTCCAAATAATTTAAAACATAATTTTAATTTTAATATGAAATCTAATCTAACATAACTTAAACCAATAGGTAAGGATGTCAACTTTAATAAGTAATTAATTAAAACCCTAACTGAATAACTTTTAGCAATATATCTATATAAAATCAAAAACTATATGTTGACTCATATGAAATATTTTTAACATAAGTTTGACTTAGCTAAGACCTCGCTAAGTTCGTTTTATGTTACGGTTATTAAGGCGTAAGACATACTTAAGTAGTACTTCGACGCGTCCTAAGATTATGCCTAAACCGTACTTACGACCCTACTTAAGTCAAAAACTTAGCAAGCTTTATGTTACGAGCCCCTGATGACTAATCTATCCTATTCTCGCATCATTTCTCCAGTACATCTTCTGAGGAAATAACATTTTATAAATAAGTTGCTGAGAGTTCTGTCTGTTTTCATTTTCTTATCTGTCAGTCAAGATCATGGTTCCTGAGAAGCATTTTTATATAAGTTCGCGAAATAACGCGAAAGTAACGCGTTTATTCGCGAAAGTTTCGCGTTATAACGCAAAAGTAACGCGTTATATCGCGAAAGTTTCGCGTTATAACGCGAAAGTTACGCGTTTATTCGCGAAAGTTTCGCGTTATAACGCGAAAGTTACGCGTTATATCGCGAAAGTTTCGCGTTATAATGCGAAAAATTTATTTTCTTAACCTACCAAAATGAGCTCAATGGGCTTTCGTAGACCAGGAGAGCTAAAAAAAAAAATCTTAATACTCGAAAATTCTATTGGTGGTGGTGAAGGGGGGGGGGGGTCGACAACTTTTTTCAGTAATAAATTTTACTCATATGCCACTAAGTACATGACTTTTAATATATAAATTGACTATTAGTACTGCAACAAAAAGTGTAAGGGATAAGGGATGGGGGGCAACAAGCCTTTCGCTGAACTTTTCCAGTAGTAAAAAGTTACGTTCAGGAAAATGTTTCTTGGCCACCCTCCCTCTACCGATGAAACTTACCCCATAGGAGGTCGTCAACCAGGAAGTCAGTATATATATTGAGACTTTGGTGGTGTGATTGTACATTGTATAATTTCCTTTTCGAGAATTTTTCACTCAAATGGAGATGCCACCTTTCGCCGGTGGAGAGCTGCACATTTGTCCTTTATACTCGGCTTTTATAGCCATTGAGCAGTGAGGGATCTTTTTTCGTGCCAGCACCTACTGCGACACGGGACCTCGGATAATACGGTCTAGATCTCATCCGAAGGACCAAACTCCACATCCTATAGTGGAATTCGAACCCACGACGTATTGGTCGACTCCTTACTACTGTACTTCTTGACTCTATATAGAGCAGACGCCGTAACCACAGTGCCACGCGGGCGACTGCATCCAAAGGGGGGGGGGGAAGAGTCATTATCCATATCTACTCGTGAATATTATCTATGTTTAACTAAATGGTTAAAATGATTTAATTATAAAACACTAATAAAATGATATTATTTAAATATCTATTCATATAGAACCAGGGACCTATATACTAGTATATAGGTCCCTGACAGAACGGATAAATTTTCTTCAAAAACTGAAAACGTTAGTATATATAAACATTGTTTTACGATTTAAAAAAACTATTCGGGGAGGGTTTGCTCGGAATGCGGGCGAATTGCTATATATTGCGAGATTTCCCACGGAGGACTAGCTATACATTGAAACTTCCCCGGGGGATTCCCACTGTATAGTCTTCCGAAGGAAGCATCACTATGTACGTAGTCAGTCTTCCAGGGGAAATCTTACCATCAAGCGAGACTTCCGAGGGAATGGCATGTATCGGTACATACCTGGACTTATAACAAACATCAGTCTTTTAAAAATTTCAGTTTGATTAATAAAGTATTAAGGCGGAAAATTGAAAAAACTCGAATAACCCGGCACGGGTTTGCTTACCTAATTTTACCAACACTCTTAGCGAACACCCCTGCCACCTAGCGTTATAATGCGGCACTAAATTCGGACAACTTGTATTCGTCTTCATTGAATATGCTTCATTGTTTGCGTGATTGAGTTAACGTTCGTGATAGTTATAATCATTTAAGAAACTGTATCAATTTAAAAGAAAGTAGAATGAATTTTCAAGAATAAAGCAACATAGAAGTAAGGGCAAAATGAAGCGGGATAAAAGTCAAAGTGAAATGTAATAAAGACGAATATGAAAACAATAAAGTGACATATAATTACAATAATAACAAAGCATAAAGAAGTAGGCAAAATAAGAATAAAAGCAAGATACATAGACTTTTGGCGGTAATTCCCTTCCATAAAAACAGGCGACCCATGTGTTCCTTGGAACACTCTGGTATTCTTTTCAGAAAGTTTATATACACTGATCTCTCCACACCCTTTATACAATTTGATCAATAGTTAATAGGAAATTATTGGGTCGTTCTGACCCTTCTTACCTTATGTGTCCAGTAGATGCAAATAAAACTGCACTGCCAAAAATGAGTTAAAACTATTATTAGCGAGAAAGTCTCGTCAAATTCTTGCCATCTCGCATAGGGTATTATCAAGCATACAACTGCGAGATGATGCATGATGTCGACCAACTCGTGAACAGTACGAACTTACCTATATCAGGGATACAGTTTAACTTATAACGAAAAATAAAACTAATGTAATGCAAAGCAATTGCTACATCCTTTTAACATGTGTAATATTTTTTATCGTGTATCCTGTAGAAACTGTTAAAAGTTAATTCTCTTTCTTTTACGGAGATAATGGATAATGTTTTGTAGCCTCCGACTGGTGCAAGGCGACCTGGGACACCATTCTCTGCTGGCCACCTGTCCCGCCTGGACAAACAGTGTACATGGCCTGTCCCCCCTACCCGGGTTTGGACCCTCAAAGTAAGATTTTCCCAATATATTCCTATGTAAAATCCCCCATTGTGGTCCCACCCTACCCCAGGCGGCAATGATTTAAACAAACTTGATTCCACATAACCTGAGGATGATTCCACATGAGTTTTATGTTTCCTGGTCCAGTGGTTCTTGAGGAGATTTTTAAAAGATGCCATTAATTTTTACGAATTCGTAATTGTGTCCCCTTGGAAGAGTCCGTGGCCCTTACATTTGAACAAATTTTAGTCCCCTTTACGTAAAGATTTTTGCTATATACTAGTATTCCTATAAAAAACTTTAATGGCCATTGTGGCCCCACATTATCCCCGGGGGTCATAATTTAAACAAATTTGAGTCCACACTACATAAGGATGATTTTATATGAGTTTCATCTTTCCTGACTCGGTAGTTATTGAGAAGAAGCTGTGTAAAGGTTTAAGCTAAATTTTGATCCCCCGTTTGGCCGCATCCTTCACCCGGGGATTATGATTTGAACAAACCTGATTGAATCTACACCACCTAAAGATGTTTCAATATAAATATGAACAATAAAGACCCCAGAAGTCATGATTTGAAAAGAAGATGGGCGCATAAGGCGGGCAGAATGCCTATAGTGCGACAGATAAGAAGTGAAAATTTTAATCTCAATTGAATCCAAATTTTATTTGATATTTCTTCTAATATTAAAGTATAGTTTATGTAAAATCTCTACAATTTACAAAAATCTCACAAAGACTAAAAATATTTGCCTATGAAAAAGCATACACACACTAAAAAGAACAAAAACGATAATTCCCTCATCCTTTAACAACATTTTTCAATATGGGTGGGTCTTCTCTCCATTTTTTTGAAAGATGATCCTAAAAGTGTGCAATAAAATACACATTTTTTGGTTTTCAAAAACATGGAGCGAAGACCCACTATACCTTAAAAATACACTTTTGTGACACAATATTAGCATCTTTCCGAGAAATACTTGAAGTCCATTAAGTCGCGGGTACGAAAGCCCAGAAGGCTCATTCGAGATTCGGGATTCAAAATACGAGATTCGAGATTCGAAATACGAGATTCGAAATTCGAGGTTCGAAATTCGAGTTTCGAGATTCAAGATCCAAATTAACCAATAAAAAGTGGTTCAACATTTGATTACTCCCCTTTGTTATGTTTTTACTATCAAGAAATCGTTGAGTATATTTATAACAAATGGGTCATTTGCAAAAATGATAATACAAGAAAAAATGTTTTATGTATTAAAACGAAATAAAAATAAAATTTGGATTACATTTTGAAAAATACATATATGATTTTAATTTTTCTCATTAAAAAAATAATAAATACGTATATATAGAATATTATATGGTCCTATCGTTGACTTGCGGAACAAGTAGGTCGACTATTTCTTAATTTAATCAGATCATTGCTGAGGGAGAATTTTGTATTTGATTAAAATTAGATATGAAATACTAGTATTATGAATTGTCTCTACACTGCACAGTAATTCAAGGGTATATATTTCATTACATTTATAAAGGGTACATTTGTGCAGTGAGACTTGGCTGCTGAATTAATCGAACTGAAGCGTTACAAGGTTTCACGAGTATATTTTAGTCTTTGGTCATAACGGTATGGTCAGAGACTAAAATTTAAAACCAGGACGCCATAGTTCTGCATCTAATTTAGACTCATCTACAATTGATATAAGATAAAATAAATGCCGCATTTATTTTAATTCATATAGCCAATCTGTATTGTATGTATAATTTTTAATTAATTCAAGAAATTAAAGCCTTAGATTAACATAAGTAATTAAATACTTAATTTTTATGTATTTCCTCTACATGTATCAGGAAAACGAACGCGATTTTTTTTTTCAATACCACGTCGCCATTCAAATTTTACAAAGTAACATTTTCAGTGTGTTTGGAAAAAAGGCAGGTGGGATTGGTAGGTATGGGGTTATTGTTAATCTTTAGACACTTGACACTTATTTATTACCCCGGAAACAAAGTATACAATACAAAAATATAATTATATACTCCTGATATATGTATTCTATTTAATATTTAAGACGCCATAATATAAATTGAAGTATATCTTGCTCATCAAAATTCCAATGATAATTTAAATTCCTTCTAATATATATAACACTCTTTCTTGCATTGTAATTTAATCAATTGACTCATTTGTTATTAATATATTAAACGATTTCTTGATAGTAAAATCATAATAAAGGGCAGTAATCAAATGTTGAACCCGCTTTTGATTGGTTAATCTGGATCTTGAATCTCGAAACTCGAATTTCGAATCTCGTATTTCGAATCTCGAATTTCGTATTTCGAATCTCGAATCTCGAATGAGCCTTCTGGGCTTTCGTACGCGGGTCATATCACAAACATGATTTAAATGCCGAAAATCACTATGAGCGGTGTAGCATAGTGGTTAATGCGCTAGTCTCAAAGCAGTATGTTATTAATACGTCGGATTTTTATTGCTAGGGGTTCGAATCCCACTAATACCATCTAATAATTTTATGAAAGAAATTTTTTTACGAGATTTTTTTCTCTCTCAGAAAAGTTTTTTTTTTCTCATAATTTCAAAAATTTCAATAATTAGACGTTAATTTAAATAATCAATTCACATAATTGATATGAGTTCTTAATATTTGACGCTATAGGCATTCTGCCCGCCTTGTTCGCCCATCTTCTTTGAATCTATACATTTCCTCAGGATGCTTCCACATAAGTTTCATCTATCCTGGCCCAGTGGTTCTTGGGAAGATTTTCAAAAGATATCATAATTTTTTTTTCACTGATTCAACATTATCTCCGCGTGTTAAAAGGCGTGGCCCTTCATATGAAAAATATGAATCCCCTCTACCCAAGGATACTTTGTGCCAAGTTTGGTTTAAATAAGCTAAGTGGTTCTTGAGAAGAATATGAAAATGTGAAAATTTTACGACAAAATTGGACAACGGATGCATTTTGATCAGAAAAGCTCACTTGAGCTTTCGATTCAGGTGAGCTAAAAATGTTCCGTTCTCTCATTAATACAAGGTTGTATTAGACATATATACCCATCAGTTAGTAAAACGGTCTTTATCAAAATGTTAATACAGAAAACCTTCATTACTTGGAGGGATGATTAAAAATCACAGGTAACTTGACAATGAAAACCATATTTTCCTTTAGAAAAAAGCAAATTAAGACTGCAGTTATGTAAAATTGTATATGCAATATCAATCTGATAGTGACTCAGATATAAGGTTAAAATTGGAATTGAAAGACGAGTTTTTACTCAAGAAATGTTTTTAATGAGAAGTTCCATGCACGAAATTAAACTTTCTCTAAATTCATTTCTATTTTTTTGATAAGACACATCTCTCGAAATGAGAAACAGGAAGACTTGCCTCATTATGCCCTATTTTCTCGTTACAGAGATGGCGTTCAGACGCTGTGGGTGTTCCTCACAGTGGGAGGGACCTCAGCCCCTGGGGTACTCCAACTACACCGAGTGCTACACGCCTGAATCCCGGAGACTCATGGCCAAATTCTACGGCAACAAATCAGCGGAAGATAGACAAGTTAATAGCAATCTAATGCTTCGTGATCTGTTTGATTTTGTAAATGATTTTAACCTAATAGGTACTGCATGTGGACTGAAAAATGAAAACATTTTACATGTTGGTTATACCTGACATTGATTGGAAGAGTATTAATATATATTTAATCAAAAATAAAACACAAATGATTATTTTCATTCCGATATTCGTATAATTATTCTTCTTTGCCGTTTCGAACATCAATCTGACCTTTACTTTTACCCAGAGGTGACGTGATTCGTATGCTTACAACAACATTCATAACTCTAGGTCTGTCAACATTTCACAATATCTTTGATTAAAGAGCTTGACAAATAAGATGATTTTTGTCAATATTATGACGCAGTTATATACGAAAGACACATATTATATTACTGAAGATATTATTCAATTTCTGTTTGACTTCAAAATAATTCGATATAA
Organism: Saccostrea glomerata; assembly: GCA_003671525.1. Taxonomy (NCBI): domain Eukaryota; kingdom Metazoa; phylum Mollusca; class Bivalvia; order Ostreida; family Ostreidae; genus Saccostrea; species Saccostrea glomerata. The sequence continues at coordinate 314,444 of PRKT01000419.1, forward strand.
TTTTAATTTAGAATTGAAAGAATCTGCCTATTTCTCCGACATGCATGTATTACTGTTACGTAAATATAAATTATTCTTGTTTTAGTTACTTAATATCATATAAGACAGTGAATTCAAATCCATTTGAAATAATTTAATTATAATTTTTTTTAAAACATTTGATTAAATTTAAGTGGTTTGAAAATTTTTTGGAACATGAAATGTGGAAATAAATAACAGTATCTAAGATCAAAGTTCAATAAACAACACAAATCAGGGGCAGAACAAATACAGACGTCCAGAAACATCTGAGGTGGGATCAGGTACCACTGGGGAGTGAACATCCCCTGCTGAGCTGTCATAACCACCGTGTGCTCCTTGTCATTTTCGGAAAAAATCTGAAGACATTTTACTTGCTTATTTCTTGCAAATTAAACAATCATGCAAATGACTTTTGAGTCGAGTTTAGAAAACTGAGAGATTTTACTCCAAAGTACTAAGTCGAGAGTTAGTATTCAAGTCACAGATAAAATGTAATTGAGAATTTTATCAAAATAAACAGTAATATCAATTCGTACAATTGATTTTTTTTTCAGATGATGAAAAAAATAGTGGTTGGAACTCGGACAATGGAAATAATTGGTCTTTGCGTTTCCCTCGCGTCTTGTTTGACGTCACTGTTTATTTTCTGTTATTTCCGAGCATTAAGGTGCCACAGAACGAGAATCCATCGGAACCTCTTGGTTGCCATTATTGTCCAGATTTTAATTCGACTGGTTCTGTACATTGACCAGTACATCGCGAGAGAAAGACAATCGGACTATCTCATGACAACAGGAAGTTATATAGCCATATTCCATACGGTATTTAATATGATAAACATTCCATTCTTAGAAATCAGTCGCATTTTATTTCATTCCTTCAATAATTTAAAAAAATGTTTTCTTCTTTAAAACTTTATATTGATCTTAAGGGCTTAAAATAAATGGCAATGTATACGTATAATCGTAATAGAGTAGAGAACATGTGAATTGTGTTATATAATTGTGCTTTTTAGCGAAGTATCAGATTGACTAGCTGAAATTAATCAAATTTGATTACAAAAACGAGCAATTATGGATTTTCATCCATTACCGGGAATTTTGGGCTCTCTGTTAAAGAAGAATACTGTTGTCATTTGTTCACTTTCGTTTTGGTATCATACCAGTAATGACTTTGTATTTTTTTTGTTTTCAGCCAACTTTTTGTGAGACGATATACACCTTACTTGAGTACACGGTCTCCGTCCAGTTTATGTGGATGTTTGTAGAGGGAGTCCACCTACATAACATCATAGCCGTCTCCTTCTTCTCAGGGAAGCCCAATTACTTCGTTTATTATATCCTTGGTTGGGGTAAGGATTGACACAGTTTTCACTGTTTACGGATATCACATGATGTATTGATTATGTTGTGTTCGGTTTCACAAAAGAGCCATTCTCTGTGATCACTTGAAATCTTATACAGGAGCTGTGGCATGAATGTCTTTTAATATCTATGATATTAGTCTTTGAAACCCTAGAATAAAATCAGGCAAAAACTGGTTGCTATGTGTGCCCTTACCAATGCAAAATGTTTTAAAGTTTATTTCTAAAAATCATGTTTAGAACCCCATACCCTGGTAGTTAACAATTACGGAAAAGTAAATAATTGGCAATGACTTTTCCAACAGTTAGAACCCGATGTCTTAAATGCATGATAAACATATGTGGTAAATCAACTATACGTTGATATAGTAACGATTTACGGAAGCGTATTATTACCACTTGAAAAAAAAAATATTGTAAGCCGTACGTTCGACAACATAAGTCGTACGTACGAGATACTAAAGTCGTACGAACGAGATACAATGTCGAACGTACGACATACTAAGTCGTACGTAAGACATAATAAGTCATACAAACAACATAATAAGTCGTACGAATGAGGTAATAAGTCGTACGAATGACATAATATTAAGTCGTAAGAATGAGATAATAAGTCATACGTACGAGATAATAAGTCGTACGTACGACATAATAAGTCGTACGTACGAGATACCAAGTCGTCCAAACGAGATACAATGTCGAACGTATGACATTATAAGTCGTACGTACAACATAATAAGTCGTACGAACGAGATACTAAGTCGTACCTACAACATAATAAGTTGTACATACGAGATACTAAGTCGTACGTACGACATAATAAGTCGTACGAACGAGATACTAAGTCGTACGTACGACATACTAAGTCGCATGTACGAGATACTAAGTCGTACGTTCGAGATTATAAGTTGACGTATGTATTACATAATTAGTCGTACGTACGAGATAATGAGTTGTTTGTATGACATAATAAGTCGTACGTACGAGTTACTAAGTCGTACGAACGAGATAACATTAACCCCTGGTAGTCATGTGTACAAGATAATTCACATGAGATATAATATGTAGTTATCCGGATTTCTTATCATGAATAGACGGGCATGACAATAGCGTACAATATTTTTTTTTCAAGTGGCAGCAATATGCTTTCGTAACAATTAGTATTCAGAAGTAAAAATAAATCCTTCATTTTATAAAGTCATACATGAAATTTTTTTTAAAAAAACAATAAAAGGATGAAATGTCACCAAATAATATTGATAGATAAAAAACCTAGAACAATTTTATGACCATTCTTATTGTTTGGCAATGGTTGCCATGTTTATACTTAAAAAGTTTATATTTACACTCTGTGTGTTTAAATCTGATACTATTTTTTTTAAAAACCATTTCTATATAATTTGATGATCAATTTTTGACGGGTAGATGTGGTCCTAATTTTCCATTTTAAAAAATTCAAATTTATTTTTTCAAATAGAGCGTTGCTATGGGAATAAGCAGAATATATATATGCTTAAAAATCTGAAAAAAAATTGATTGTTTTCTTGGATACGTACCAATAAATGAAGATTCCCCAAACTTTTATGATTGATATCTATTAACAACTTACCCGAATTTTTATTTCGACCATCATCTTGATGAATTTCAAACAGGTTGCAAGAAGCTAGCACATAGGGTTTGATATCGATATAAAGCAAAAACTTACAAAATCGAGCATATTCCCTTCTTGGTAACCATAGAAACAGTGTTGTTTTCTTCATCAAGTTTATCAATATACTATATTCAACTACAGTGGATCCTCAGATATCCGGACGCCAGATATCCGGATGTTTCAGTACCCGGACGACTTTTCCTTGAAACAGAATTTTTTAATGTTATTTGTTCTTGTTTAACTGGTAATTCAGATATCCGGACAAATTGACTAGGACCAAAGCGTCCGGATAAATGAGGCTCAACTTATAATTATACCAGATAAGTACTTTGGAAGGTGCGTCATAAATATGTTTTTTTATTAAATTGCATGTTAAAGCAAAAAAATATCAGTTTATACCACTGGTACTTTTTCCATGGTAACATCGTAAAGTAAACATTAATCCCAACTGTTCTTATGCTGTTGGTGTTTCAAGGTTTGATGCATATTTGGCAGAAAATAAAAAAAGAAAAAGAAAATTTATCTTGCCTCACTTCTTCCTCTTTATTGCACGCATGCGCTGAAAAGTTTAAGAATTTACCATGGTTTCAATTCCATATATATAAAATGTGGATTACTGAGAATTTTATACAATCTTCAAAAAAAGATTATCATAACGTATTACTCATTTCTGTTTGCTCCAATTCCATGTAGTTTACAAGTTTAATGCTAAAAATTTAAGACGCATGACCTTGACATTGACGATAAAAACAAAGCGATAGATAAAACATTGGGTTTTTTGTTTTGTTTTGCAGAGCAGTTAAGTTGTCAAAGCTTCGATATGCTCATATTTCACAGAAATCTTTTGATTGTAGTACTATTTTCTTAAAAGAAACATGATTTTGACTCATTATGTTACAGTATTTCAAAACTTTTTGAAAACATCAATTGTGAAAGTTTTGATACATAATTAAACCAAAACAGTACCCTCTTCTTTATCGTAAAATTTCGTTGTGTTTTATCTAATAACAACCGTATTAACATTATTCCAGGTACTCCCATTCCATTCACAGTGGCCTGGGTTATAACTATGCTCGAGCTTCATCAGAACAGGTAAGGATTTGGATGAGAATTCATTCAGAAGGATTTGATTTCGTGATCAGGTTACTAGTAACTTCTCAGGAAACTTTTCACACATTATGTCTTTCTGGATCAAATTCTTGAGAAAAAGACTCAATCATCTGAAGTTTCTTTTTCTCTTCAGCAGTTGATATATGTGTTCCCAAACTAAGCTGAGGAACATTTTGTTTTCACATTTGTTTTCTAAATTGCTTCTCTGGTATTTCATGATATAAAGTATGTATAGCATATATAAAGGTACATTAGTTGTATTGTCAATATGACAAGGTCAGATTGACACAACAATCTCAATATCTTTCACGTTTATTGATAAATGGTTGAATATTTAAAATATTGGTATATATTATAAGGTTCTACAATATGATTTATACGGACACTCTCGAAAACAATCGCAAGCTTTTGTGCTGCAGTTTGATTGGCTGAAACTTTAAATGACTATACCTTCCTTATTTATCAACAATAGATGATGGAATTTAAAACATAAAGAGGTATTCTGGGGTCTTACATGACACTCAGTTAGGGCATGCATGCAAATGTGCTGATTGATCAATACTTTTAAAGGTACTATAATTCTTCTCACTCCCTGATTATGACAACGAGCACACGGCGGGTGTGACCGGTCGGCAGGGGATGCTCACTCCTCCATGGCACCTGATCCCACCTCTGATGTTTCGGAGGTCCGTGTTTGCTCTGCTCTTATTTTGTATATTTGTTTAATGGACGTTGAGATTGAATACTGTTCGTTATTTCCATATCTTTCTTTTCTACTCACAAAACAATAAAATAATAGATTGCAATGCACTGTAACAATATACAGTGTATATGCAAGAATTCTAGAAAATACGCGCAAACATGCGTGCTGAAATATGACTGGCTGAGATTGTAAGTTTATATTTAACAAAAGAAGACAAAATTCAAAGTATACATGCACATGTATGTAAAGTATACATGTACAAGTCTCTATATTATGAAATTATCTGAAATCAATACTAGGGCATGCATGCACATGTGCTGAATTCTGGTTGGTTTGGGTTGTATTAGGTTTCAGTGAAATTCTTTTAAAGATTCTTTCTAAAGATCCCACTCCGAATATACAAGATTCAATCGATTCTATGTGTAGGTTTATTGACGTTTTTTCTGTCATTGAAATAAGCAATAATTTACAATTTTGCAGCAAATATTTCGACATCAATGTTGTAGCTCATATTGCATTAATCTAGCAATCATCTTAAAACCAATCAGTTATATGCTTTCAAAGTTGTATCTAAATGTAATAATCATGTACTAAATCAGCCAATACTGATGTAGAGCTGATATATTTAAGTATTTACTAGTACATGTTATTTTGATCATTATATTTACAGGTTACCTTTTATTAATAATTAATGTCAATGTTATGGAATGTGTTAATGACCATTACATTTATAAGAAAGGTTTTCTGATGCAAATCATTTGTAAAGTTCTGTTTTAACAGTAGATAATTGTCTCTTTTTAGTTGCTGGTTCCCATACTACTTTTTAAAGGAGTACTGGATTATAGAAGCGCCTAGGGTTACTGTTATTGGTGTAAGTGTTTAACTGATTTAAGTACATGTATTTTTAGCTCACCTGAGCTGAAGGCTCAAGTGAGCTTTTCTGATCACATTTTGTCCGTCGTCCGTCTGTAAACTTTTCACATTTTCGACTTCTTCTCAAGAACCACTGGGCCAATTTTGACCAAACTTAGTACAAAGTATTCTTGGGTAAAGGAAAATTTAAATTGTTAAAATGAAGGGCCAAGTTCCCCCACAAGGGGAGATAATCATGAAAAGACAAAAAATAGGGTGGGGTCATTAAAAAATCTTCTTCTCAAGAACCACTAGGCCAGTTAAGCAGAAACTTATGTGGAAGCATCCTGGGGTAGTGTAGATTCTAAATTGTTCAAATCATGACCCTGGTGGGGCCACAATCGAGAATCAAAGTTTTACATAGAAATATATTGGAAAAATCTTTGAAAATCTTCTTCTCAAGAACCACTGGGCAAGAAATTCTGAACTTTTGTGGAAGCATCCTTGGGTAGTGTAGATTCTATATTATTCAAATCATGACCCCCGGGGGTTGGGCGGGGCCACAATGGGGAATCAAAGTTTTACATTGAGAAATATATTGGAAAATCTTTGAAAATCTTCTTCTCAAGAACCACTGGATCAGAAAAGTTGAAACTTATGTGGAAGCATCCTTGGGTAGTGTAGATTCTTAATTGTTCAAATCGTGATCCCGGGGGTGGGGCGGGGCCACAATGGGTTATGGGGAATCAAAGTTTTACATTGAAATATATATAGGAAAAATCTTTGAAAAATCTTCTTCTCAAGAACCACTGGGCCAGAAAAGCTGAAACTTATGTGGAAGCATCCTGGAATAGTGTAGATTCTGAATTATACAAATCATGACCCCCGGGGGTAGGGTAGGGCCACAATGGGGAATCAAGGTTTAACAAAGAGATATATATGAAAAATCTTTGAAAATCTTCTTCTCAAGAACCACTGGGCCAGTTAAGCTGAAACTTATGTGGAAGCATTCTGGGGTAGTGTAGATTCTATATTATTCAAATCATGACCCCCGGGGGTTGGGCGGGGCCACAATGGGGAATCAAAGTTTTACATTGAGATATATAGGAAAATCTTTGAAAATCTTCTTCTCAAGAACCACTGGATCAGAAAAGTTGAAACTTATGTGGAAGCATCCTTGGGTAGTGTAAATTCTAAATTATTCAAATCATGACCCCTGGGGGTAGGGCGGGGCCACAATGGGGAATCAAAGTTTTACTTAGAAATATATTGGAAAATCTTTGAAAATCTTCTTCTCAAGAACCACTGGGCCAGAAAAGCTGAAACTTATGTGGGAGCATCCTGGGATAGTGTAGATTCTAAATTATACAAATCATGACCCAAGGGGGTAGGGTGGGGCCACAATCGAGAATCAAAGAACATAGAAATATATTGGAAAAAATCTTTGAAAATCTTCTCAAGAACCACTGGGCAAGAAATTCTGAAACTTTTGTGGAAGCATTCTGTGGTAGTGTAGATTATATATTATTCAAATAATGACCCCCGGGGGTAGGGCGGGGCCACAATGGGGAATCAAAGTTTTACATTGAGATATATAGGAAAATCTCTGAAAATCTTCTTCTCAAGAACCACTTGGTCGGAAAAGCTGAAACTTATGTGGAAACATCCTGGGGTAGTGTACATTCTAAATTGTTCAAATCATGACCCCCGGGGGTAGGGCGGGGCCACAATGGGGAATCAAAGTTTTACATAGAAATATATTGGAAAATCTTTGAAAATCTTCTTCTCAAGAACCACTGGACCAGAAAAGCTGAAACTTATGTGGAAGCATCCTTGGGTAGTGTAAATTCTAAATTGTTCAAATCATGACCCCCGGGCGTAGGGCAGGGCCCCAATGCGGAATCAAATTTTTACATAGAAATATATAGGAAAATCTTTGAAAATCTTCTCAAGAACCACTGGGTCAGAAAAGCTGAAACTTATGTGCACATGGAAGCATCCAGGGGAAGTGTAGATTTCAAAATGTCTAAATTTTGATCCATGGGGTAGGGTGAGGTCGCAATATGTATTAAAAGGGGGAAATCTCGTAAAGAACAGAATGGTCAAAGCTTCTCATGTGAGCGATGTGGCCCATGTGCCTCTTGTTTTTAATGCATCAAAATGATAAACTTAATATTTGTTTGTAGGTAAACCTACTTTTTCTGCTCAACATAATTCGTGTTCTGGTGCATAAGTTACGGAAAACTCGAACACTGGAGCCACAGCTGACGAAAGTAAGGTAAAAATACATCTCACGAAAGTAAGGTAAAAATACATCTCACGAAAGTCAGGTAAAAATACATCTCACGAAAGTAAGGTAAAATACATCTCAGGAAAGTAAGGTAAAATACATCTGACGAAGGACATGTTAAAGGCAAAACTGGAAAAGTAATGTAAAACACAAATAACATAGCTCATATACTAGTAAGTAAAAGATGGGTTAAGCAGACACATATAGACAACGTATAACGAAGATAAAACACAAACTTGAGGAGAAGCAGGTTAAACACACATATAACAACATGTGTTTGTGAAACAAAGATGCCCCCGTATGATAGCTTATTGCGAGGGTCGAATACTTTCAAATTAATATCAGCCCCGTGGGGATCCGGGTTAGAATAGGTCCTCAGTACCCCCTTGCTTGTCGTAAAAGGCGACTAAATGGGGCGGTCCTTCGGAAAAGACAGTATAAACCGAGGCCCCGTGTCACAGTAGGTGTGGCATGATAAAGATTCCTCCCTGCTCAAAGGCCGTAAGTGCCGAGCATAGGCCTAAATTTGCAGCCCTTCACCGGCAATGGTGATGTCTCCATATCAGTGAAATATTCTGGAGAGGGACGTTAAACAGTATACAATCAAACTCCAAAGGTCAAAGTCAAAAGATCACAAGTGCCTAAATATCTATAATTTGTTGATAGACATAATATTTTGACAGTCAATTTTTTTAATACATTTTCATGCCCCAGGATCGATATATCCCGGGGTTTCCTTTCTGTCTGTTTTTCCATCTTTCTGTTGTCAACTTTAACATACATGTAGCTCACAACTATTGAGTTGGTGGGGCTATGAATTTCAAATTTCACAGGTGTATTCCTTGTGATAAGACCTGTTTTGGGTACCACCAAATTTGACCTGATGACCTCGACCTTAGAATTTGGTCTACTTTTACAAAAAAAAAACACAGTTTAATCTTGACCATGACTTTTGGACAGTTGGAGCTAGACCTTTCATACTTCACATGTGTATTTATCAAGACCTTTCAGCTGGTATAAATATTTGATCCTTTGACCTTGACGTAAGAGTTTGTCCCATTTCAAAAAAATAAACCTAGGTCATAACTTCTGATCAGTTAGGACTAGGGCTTTTACAACTACATGTATTTCAAAGGTGTGTATTCCTTGTAACAAGACCTTCCTTTGGGTATGAACACTTTTGAGAGGCATCAGTGTTTCATAAACACATCCTGTTTCTCAATTTATTTTTTACTCAAGATAGTTAAAGATCATCGATAATTATAAATTTTAACAGTTTTGTTGCACTCATCGCTGCAGTAAAATTAAAAATCCAAACAATAGAACACAAAAATTCATAAAGTGTTGGAAACATAAAGTGATAACTAAATTTTGCTATATCAATTATAGTGCAAGATACATGGAAACTTGTTCTGTTGTTTCAGTGAAGTTGAGATGGAAATACTAAAATGTTATTTAATTTTTCAGTGTTTTTATTTTTTACGTTCCTAACAAAAATCACAGAAAAGATAAAAAACATGAATTGATAAAATAAAAAAGAATAGGATATCAAATATAAAGATGTAAATTACTCTTTTTTACTAAATTATCTGAGTAGATCATCTTAAATAAAACTTTTTATTATGAAATATATGGAGATAATATTCAGTATTCAATAGTATTCAAGCTCAAAAGTCCATTTAAAGGGACTGGGGGTTGTGGCCATTTTCAAACTATTTTGACCTCCTTTAGAAGAAGAGCTCCATATAAAATTTTACAAAAATGTTCAAAATTTAGAATTAAAATGTATGAAATTCTTCTTTTACAAATGATAGTTGACAGCTTAAGATATCATATTTTAAAAAAAAATAAAGTTAAATCTGGTGGTTGATTTAATTTGTTGACCCCCAGCCTCCTTAAAAATACAAAATAGAAGCAGAGAAAACAAGGAACTCCAAAACATCAGAGGTGGGATCAGGTGCCATGAAGGAGTGAGCATCCCCTGCATTCAATATAAATCGAATCTAAAGAAATAGAAGTCTTTTCATCATATAAATTGAATATTTAAAAAAAATGTTGCATTTCTGACCATGGAAATATAGAATAATCTGAAACACAGAAATATTCAATTTTTTTCTTTCATGATGCTTAAAAGCATGCAACGCATGCGTTTCTTGGAGCAATCTTGTTTAGGTAACTTGGTAAAAAATCATTTTCAAAGTCTGGCGAATCCATGAATTAACGGGGGGAGGGGGGTGTAGAAGGCAGAGGGTTTGTGGAGCTGCATTTAAGCATTAAAAGGTTTTTGTTTCACTCAAAAATAGAACCGGGATATTTTTTTTCAACAGGAAAGCAGTAAAGGCAGCCATTGTTTTACTTCCACTACTCGGGATCACTAATGCCGTGAACCTGATAGATCCGCCGGCAGATAGTGTGGTTCATTTCGGACTCTGGTCCTACTCCACTTACTTCCTAGTCTCATTTCAAGGATTCTTCATTTCACTATTATACTGCTACACAAACGGAGAGGTAAAAATGTCACACTGTTATACTGCTACACAAACGGAGAGGTTAAAATGTAACACCGTTATACTGCTACACAAACGGAGAGGTAAAAATGTCACACCGTTATACTGCTACACAAACGGAGAGGTAAAAATGACACACAGTTATACTGCTACACAAACGGCGAGGTAAAAATGTCACACCGTAATACTGCTACACAAACGGTGAGGTAAAAATGTCACACCGTTATACTGCTACATAAACGTAGGGGTAAAAATGTCACACCGTTATACTTCTACAGAAACGGAAAATGAAAGGTAAAAATGTCACACCGTTATTCTGCTGCAAAAACGGAGAGGTAAACATGTCAGACCTTTATATTGCTACCGTTCGAAGAGGTGAAAATGTCGAACCGTTTTACTGAAACACAAACGGAGATGTTTATATATTTACATTTACTTTGTTTGACCCTAATAAAAAGCATTATAAAATTACAAGTGATAAATACACATAACACACAAGACCAAATTACCGAAGTCTGTCTGGCGTATTAATACAGGGACTACACCATTACAGTTTAAACAAAGCAAAAACTTTATGTCTTTTATACCATTCATTTGTATTTCTTTGTTGCAAAATAAAGTTTATCATTTTTAGATTGAAAAATAAGAAAACTTTGATTATTGTTATCTGTTTTATTGTGCACTATTTTCGTTTGCGGATTTTGGCTTGTGCGCAAACAAACTCTGGCGGGAAACTTGGATTAAGCTGTTCCATACGCTGTTCTATAAATTGCAACTTACATGAAGGATAAGGAGGGAATTTTAATTAAAAAAATTAAAATTACGGACAATACAGGGGCTATAAAATGTAAATATAAGCATTGAATTATCATTTTTTGAAAGATGCAGTCTCATAACTGCAATGGTCTGTGCAAACAAATTTTCATAACGCGCTAACGCGCGTTACTCAATTTGTTTGCACACACCATTGCAGTTATGAGACTGCATCTTTCAAAAAATGATAATTCATTGCTTAAATGTCACACCATTATACTGCTGCACAAACGGATATGTTGAAATATCACACCATTATACTGCTGCACAAACGGAGAGGTAAAAATGTCAAATCGTGATACTGCTACATAAACTGAGAGGTTAACATTTCACACCATTATACTGCTACATAATCGGAGAGGTAAAATGTCACGCATTTACTCGTATATTTCTACATGTAGATCTATCGACCTTCGAAGGCCTTGGGCTCGGTAAATTCCCAAGGCGTCTCAATCATCGTTTTAACCCCACAAACCGAAAACCAGCATATTATTTGATATTAGAGAAAGTGTTGGTTTATTATGCCCATTGTCGTAAACCACGGCCAAAATGTACGATCCTCTCCCATTCTGGCCGTGGTTGAACGAGGAGAGAATTCTTCGTAGCTCATCTAAATATTGACCAATGCGAGTAAAGCATAGTCGGATGATGAACTTTATCGCAACCTTTCAATATCCAATCGCAGTATACGAAATATGCCTTGTATACTGTTGATTGCAGCCCGGAGGACCGGGCTGCTCTATACATATAAGTTTAAGTGTTCGTGTATGGGGATTGGGGTGGGAGTAGTTATTCAGAATTAAAGGTTTTCTAAACATTGAGAAGATTGTTAATCAGAATGTTCTTTCCCTTTATAAATTATGAGAAACATAATATATTAACTTCCGTAAAGTGAATCTTTAAAAATATATATGTTTTTCATATTTAATATATAAAGTTGCTTATCAAATACTATCGAAAAAACGAGAGGTCCCTTTTTTTTAGAACATTGAATTTTACTTCTCGCATAAAAACGTACTCTGCACAGTTCGTGTTTTATATTCTAAAATTGAAAAATAAATATATTTTTGAATATATGTGATGCATGTGTCTCCAACTCCAATTTATATTTTATGCAGCCAACATTTACTCGAGAAATTGAAGTTTCAAATGGTATCGTTTTTGTTTGATATTCATCCGACTATAAGTTTTCAAAATATTCGCGACTATCGTCTCCATCAATTGAGGCATGCCTTTTCACACATATCGAAGCGGTTTGATGATCAAGACTCATTTTCATTCTTTACTATATATATTTCCCGGGCGACAATTGATGGTTACATCAATGTTTTCTTGTGAAAATTGTTGCGATGGAAACAAAACTTCCCACTGACTGAATATGACGTCACAATAGCGAGGCGTGAATATTCAAGATTACGATACTTTTTGTGATCAAGCAGCCACGGGTAGGAGAGAGCTTTATGCGGACTTCGGACCGTGGATTGAGACGATGTATTATGCCTTGCATTGACCAATTTTGCATGAACGTTATTTGCATAAGATTTAAATGAATTTTATCCTTGAAGAAATTATATCAATTCTATAAATAATTTGGAGATATAATAGATTTTTTACTTCTAAAGGTACAGGCAGCATTAAAGAAACACTGGAGTAACTACTTGGAGAGTAAATCCTTTTCCGGTTTGCAGGCATTCCAAAATCGGCGATCTTGTTCTGTCGTCACCAGTTCATTTGATTTGACACTTAACCAGGTAGGGTTTTCTGGAAAAAAAATGCAAAATGTTAGAATTTTATCAGCGATTTCCTAATTTTTATAAAATTTATGTCGTCTTGTACTAGGTCAACTCATTGCAGGAGGGTTTTTGGGTGTAAATTGTTTAAATCAATATATACTCTAGATGTCATTTTTTTGAATGACGATTTCAAGAAGGGAATCCCATGAGCTCTAATTTTCTTCCCTGAATTTGAGTTATAAAATATAATATAATTATGTTTCCCTCTCGAAATAAAATATTACAAGAAATATATATTTTTAAAAAAATCGTTTTTTGTTTTAGATATATTAATTTGTAACCTTTTGATCTTTAATTTTAATGTAACTGAAAAATCAGATGATTATTGTTCCTGGCCTACAAGTTTGTCATATAATCTTAAGGAGGGGTTCTTCTCATATTTCTTGTATTTAAAAATTAATGAAATTTTCATAGAATCAAGAAGTAATATCACCAATGATGGGATCAGTTAGATTAAATGTGGTCGTTTTATTTTATTAGAGGCAAGGTCAGCTCAAGGTCATTATCTTTTCCCTGGACACATACAATAAAAAATTACCATTGCAAGTCATGCAAAGCCCACTTCTATTTCGAAAGACAGTTTTATACATGTAGAGATACAAACTGATACAAATCAAAAAGTTTTGATAGTTTTCTAGGAGAGAAAAAAACAACAATTTTTTATGGATTATGACTCAAATCTTTACTTAGATAGGAGGCTTTTTTAAAATAACATAATTCTAGTTTGTTTGGAAATTCATTTTTATTTGAAATATTTCAACACTTTAGTCCCTTATTTACAAAATTTGAATTACATTTGAAAATTTGAAAATGTCTTTGACTGTTCTAAAGTAAGAAGATGGGTGAATAAGGTGGACGAAGTGCCTATAGTGCGACAGATAAGAAGTGAAAAATTTAATCTCAATTATATCCAAATTTTATTTGATATTTCATCTAATATCAAATTATACTTAATGGAAAATATCTACAATTTACAAAAACCTCGCCAAGACTGAAAATACCGGTATTTGCCGACGAAAAAGCATACACACACTAAAAAGAACAAATTCGATCATTTTCTCATACTTTAACAAAAATTTTCAATATGAGTGGGTCTTCCCTCCATTTTTTTGAAAGATAATCATAAAAGTTTGCAATAAAATATACATTTTTTGGTTTACAAAAACATGGAGCGAAGATCCACTATACCTTAAAAGTACATTTTTATGACAAAACATTCGCATCTTTCCGAAAAATACTTCAAGTCCATTAAGTCAAGGGTCATATCACAAACATGATTTAAATGTCCGAATATTCATGAGCCATGTAGCATAGTGGTTAGCGTGTTAGTCTCAAAGCAGTATGAAACGTCGGATTTTTATTGCTAGGGGTTCGAATCCCACGAATATCATCTTATATTTTTATAAAATAAAATTTTTTAACGAGATTTTTTTTCTCTCTCAGAAAAGTTAATTTTTTTCAAAATTTCATTAATTTTTATAATGAGAAGTTAATTTAAATACTCAATTCACATACTGAATATGTTTTCTTAAAATCCGACGCTATAGGCATTCTGCCCGCCTCGTTCACCCATCTTCTTTACGGTTCAGAGAAGATATTTTCATACGCTGCCAATCCGCTTAAAATATAGTCCTGCTAGATTTCAAACTCAGTTTATAACTTCTATTAAAGATGTAAAATTGTGATGAGGTAAAGAAATTAGGGTCTTTTAATCGCTTACATCTAAATATATGACATATACATGTAAGCAACGATACTTTGCCCGATTTCATCAAGTCAGAAACCGGACAAGAATCCCTTTCTAACATCTATCTCTGTCCTCACAGTCAACGTTAATAAATTATTGACAATGTTTTCAGCTAATAGCTTATACTTACAAACGTGTAATTATAAATCTAAGTTTTTCAAATGGAAAGAAAACCCATCCTCTTTTCTTTACATAGAATTTTTAATACCACAGTTACCCCTCCTTAGCAATGATTTATTTGTAATGAAAAACATTTCTGACACGTAGTATTTCCGTAGCCTTCTTAATTCAAAGTTTTTCCATTCAAATTTTTCAAAGACTTTTAAAAAGTTTTATTATATTTTTTTTTACATGCTTTTACTGGTTAAGACCGAGTGAACATCGGCAAAATAAGAGCAGAATTCCCTGAACTTGTGCCTATTTTGTTGAATTTAAGAAATTTCATGTGAATTAACAAGTATGCAAATTAAATAAACAGAATCAACTATAATCATTAGTTAACAAATCATTGTCAGAATTGCATAAAAGATTTAGTAGAAATTTCTCCATATTTTTTTCAAAAATGATTAAAAAAATGTTTCGTAGTCTCTAAAATAATTTTCATAAAAGAAATCGGGATTTTGTTACTTGAGAATATCATCAATTATGTCAGAAGACTCCATGTACAATGTATGCATGGTGAGGATAAAAAAAGGTAAATAAAAATAAAGTTACCGGACACTTAAATACATGTAACAACAAGGACTAAACCAGGTTATTCTTATCACTCAGATATTGAATTTTGATATTAGCTAGATTCGTGCCAAATATTTAAGAAATATCTTGAGTGTGAAAAAGTTACTACACAAATACTGTACCACCGTGATAAGCTCGAGAAATACATGTAGTTCATTTTTTAAAATAATAATAATTATATACCTTATGTTTGTCTTTAAAATTGATATATAATAATATAGTTACTGTTAGTCTGATGTGAAATAATCCTTGGACTAATATCTGTTTTTATCTTATGTCAAAAATCTTGAAGAGGTGTCCGAGGGTGTAAAGAACGACAACTCCGCAGGGGACATTGTTTAAACACTTGTATTTTTGTTTTTAAAAAAATCGCGATCATTTATTTCCAGCACCACATTGTTCTAAAACCAGTAATGATTCAAATGCATGTAATATAAATGTCAGTATAAAATTCCAAGACTTATATAACATGTATAAAGTGAAGAAACTTGATCAAGGCATTTATCTTCGACACAAAACTATAATTGATATATACATGATATATTTGATTTTGTCTTTTAGAGCCTTTTACAATGTATAAGTATTTTCATTTCAAGTTCTATGAAGAACATTACTTAAACTTTTCACCAAATCTATTTCCACTTTGCTCTTTATTAGATAGCATTAACAAAATATGACTTAAAAAAAAAATAAGGCAAGTTTTTGTTTTTTTTTTTTTAATCCCTACTGTTTGCTAAATGTTGTTTTCCCAAAATATTGTGCAGCTTTATCAATTTAGATACAAAAAAGAAACGGAAATATTTAATTTTATCTCCAATTTTCATATGAACCATTTAGCTGCTTTTTTTTATATTGACCCTACTACGAAACTCCTCGGGCATTTAGCTTCGGCAGTGAAAAGAAGAAACCCATCCAAACTATAAGCCAAGATTTTGGAGGTAACCATTTCATTGGCTGATCTAAAGGTCGCTCTGACGTGACCCCGCATGGGATGTTGTTAGATGTTTGAGAAGCGGTAGCGGATTCGGAACATCTAATCTTAATTAGATTGAGATTTGAAGCAAGTGTTTCATACATTACTATAGTAACAAAGAATGAAAAGTTAAAAAATGTCTTCACTGAATTAATAAAGTCATACACGTGAAAATAAAAAACAATTATAGGATAAATGTGACTTAATAATCTAGAAAAAGAGCCTTGAAACAGAAATCAAGAACAAATTATGATATTTCTTTGGTTGGCAATGAATTTCATGCTTTTCAGACCACAGAGAGCCTACGAATTTATACTCCGTATGTTTAAATCTCCAAATCAGGAGCAGAGCAAACACGGACCTCCAACATTAGCAGTGGAGTCAGGTGCCGTGGAGGAGAAAGCTTCCCCCGGTCACACCCGCCGTGTGCTCCTGTCATAATTGAGAACACATGGGCCACATCGCTCATCTGAGCACTGCGGCTAGGAAAAGAACAAAAAATCAATCCAGTATTGTAAAGATTTAATGCAACCTACCCCTAAAAACGAGTAGGGGGAGGGGTTATAATTTGAATTGACCTGAATCTGCACTAACGAAAAATCCTTACAAATTTCTCTGACTTACTGTGGCTTTTTCCCTATAAGTTTAAAAATTTCATTTTGGCCTCACCCTACCTCCAGGGGCCATGATTTGAACAAAATTGAATCTACAGTACCTGAGGATGCTTCATTACAAATATAATCAATCATTGCTTTGTTGATCTTAAGAAGAAGATTTTTAAAGACTTTTCCTATATATTCCTAAGTAAAACTTGGATCGTCCACTGGAGCCCCGCCCTACCCCCGAGGGTCATGATTTGAATAAACTTTAATCTACACTACCTGAGGATGCTTTCAGATTAGTTTCATCTTTCAAGACCAAAAGGTTCTTGGGCAGAAGATTTTTAAAACATGCCACAAAAATTATACTATATCTTAGTTATATCCCTTGAAAGATGGCGAGGGCCTTCATTTGAAATAACTTGAATTAACTTTACCAAAGGATGCTTTGTGGCAAGTTTGGTTGAAATTGGCCCAGCGGATCTGTAGAAGAATTCGAAAATGTGAAAAGTTTACAGACAGACAGACGCCGAACAAAATGTGATCAGAAAAGCTCACTTGAGCTTTCAGATCAGGTGAGATAAAAACGAGGAAAAAAACTACAGACATTATATAGTGTGGCCTAACAATATGTATGAACAACGTTCATCAGAATCTGATGTATATTAATATATTGCTTTTGCAAGGAAATTGTATCGACCATAATGAGATGTGCAGTTTATTCATGTGATCACTCCCAAGCGATTATTCAGAAGGTACAGCATGAACTCAATATTTACCTTCTTAGATATTAAATAGTTTATTCAGAATATAACTTTAAAAACCTGCAATAATCCTATAGTGGGATTCGAACCCACGACGTATTGGTCGACTCCTTACTACTGTAGTTCTTGACTCTATATAGAGCAGACGCCGTAACCACAGTGCTACGCGAGCGACTGCATCCAAAGGGGGGGGGGGGAGAGAAAGAGTCATTATCCATATGTACTCGTGAATATTATCTATGTTTAACTAAATGGTTAAAATGATTTAATTATAAAACACTATTAAAATGATATTATTTAAATATTTATTCATATAGAACCAGGGACCTATATACTAGTATATAGGTCCCTGACAGAACGGATAAATTTTCTTCAAAAACTGAAAACGTTAGTATATATAAACATTGTTTTACGATTTAAAAAAACTATCCGGGGAGAGTTTGCTAGGAATGGGGGCGAATTGCTATATATAGCGAGATTTCCCACGGAAGACTAGCTATACATTGAAACTTCCCCGGGGGATTCCCACTGTATAGTCTTCCGAAGGAAGCATCACTATGTAGTCAGTCTTCCAGGGGAAATCTTACCATCTAGCGAGACTTCCGAGGGAATGGCATGTATCGGGTACATACCTGGACTTATAACAAACATCAGTCTTTTAAAAATTTAAGTTTGATTAATAAAGTATTAAGGCAGAAAATTGTCGAATAACCCGGCACGGGTTTGCTTACCTAATTTTACCAACACTCTTAGCGAACACCCCTGCCACCTAGCGTTATAATGCGGCACTAAATTCGGACAACTTGTATTCGTCTTCATTGAATATATGCTTCATTGTTTGCGTGATTGAGTTAACGTTCGTGATAGTTAGAATCATTTAAGAAACTGTATCAATTTAAAAGAAAGTAAAATGAATTTTCAAGAATAAAGCAACATAGAAGTATGGGTAAAATGAAGCGGGATAAAAGTCAAAGTGAAATGTAATAAAGACGAAAATGAAAACAATAAAGTGACATATAATTACAATAATAACAAAGCATAAAGAAGTAGGCAAAATAAGTAATTCCCTTCCATAAAGGGGGCATCAGTGTTTCACAAACACTTCTTCTTGATTTTATTACAGGCTTGGAGTGACGATGGTCTTCCCATGTCTACGACGAATAACGAAGCATGTAAATTATTTGACGCCTCCCTAACACAGGTATAGTCAAACGTACTGGTCAACGTAATATACATGTATATGATTACAACGCAATTATTGTGCAGCATGTCTCATTAAAAAAAAACCAATTGGTCTTCGAAGGCTAATGGTCGCTATCTTCCTTTAAATTTATAATTTACCCTTATTTGTGTAATCAATTTTATTGTTACCTGTCCCAAACCCCCTTTAAGAAAAACAAAATTTAATTTGATTTATTTTACAGTCATATGGAATGTATAACGAACCGTCCGTTGGTGGACTAGAAAACTGTGTAAAACAAATGCTTACTGCTGATCCAGATTTTGGTAAATACATGATGTTTTATATGAATCAATAATAATTAAATATGCATTTACTACAATGTAGTAGAATTATCAAAGATTGGAGACACACAGAGGTATTGTACAATGTTGATAAATTATCATTTTTTTTAAAGTTATGGGTAATGTGCTGAATCACAATCTGCAGCTTGGAGGATGTGAGAAACCTCTTCATTTAAACCCAGAGCTTCAGAAAACAATCGCGCAACTGAAGTCCTTGAAAGAGAAGGTCAAGGCTATTACAGAGAGGGAGGAAAGGCACATTAACGCCACCTGTTTGTTTGCTCAAGGGTAAGTAATCCAGAATTTGTATTAATTTACATATGTACAATCCCCTACAGGTTTTCCCCCAATATAGCCTGTCCATCTGTCTATCCAATTTGCTGCCTGTATTTCCTTCTGTCTGTCTGTCCCACTTGGATATCAGGTCTATTTTTTCTAAAAGCTTACAGATATTGAGCTGATTTGAGAGAGGGGTGGGTATTTGAGTGTACATTGTAGGGTCTTTGAAATGAAAATTTGGGGAAACATTTCACTTGTTGGTGTGTGTATGTGTGGGGAGGGGGGGGGGGCACTAATTAAGCTCTTTCAAATGACACCAAGGCCAATGACCTTGTGACCTTGGTTTTTCTTTATTTAAATATGGAAAAGTAGAATGCAAAAGCTAATTGGGATTCCTACTGTTTTAATGCCCCCGTAATCGAAGATTCGGGGATAGAAACGTAGTTTTTGCCCTGTCAATCCGCGTCCGTCTGTCTGTCTTTCTGTTTGTTCATTCTTACCTTTTCTTTTGAGAGGGTGCGCCTTTGGCTTTCATATTTGTATTCTTTTTGACACGACCTTTCTTTGTGTACCAGTAAATCTGACCCACTTTTGCAAAAAATTAGCAAACTTTAACCTTGGCCATAACTTTTGAACAGTTGATGCTGTCGCTTCCATACTTCACGTGTGTAGTAGTAGTTAATGTAACAAGACCTTTCAATGGGTGTGAATGTTTTGATTTTTTTACCTTGAGTTTGACCAACTTTGAAAAAACTTTAACTTGGCCATACACTACTGATAAGCGCGTTCATATTTCACAGGTGTATTCCTTGTGACAATACTTTATAATTTGGATATCAACAATTTTGACTTTTACTATGAAGATTGACCTACTTTTGAAAAACTTGAACCTTGGTCATAACTTTTGAACAGTTGGTGTTAGTTTGCCGTAAACATTTAGTATTCGCAGGAAGTAAATGTTCCGTAGGCAGATGATTGCCACTAGCTGCGATCTTGCAGCAAATTCGCAGGAACTCAACATGTTTGCAGGATTACTGCAAGAAACATATACATGCCAATTTGTTGTTCGCAGGAAACACTTTACCAATTGAATTTTTGCAGGAAGTTCGCAAGAACAGTAAAGAAATCAATTCAGACAAACAAATGCTGATTGAACTGAGGTCAACACAGAATTCGCCATTTTGAAATGTTTGAAGTTGTTAATGTATGAGTATTTTGTTAGAAATATATACTATTTTGAATGATACACGTAACAAGAGCCTCATTTCTGATGTAAGTGTACATTGGCATACACAACATCTAATTAGTGAGATCTTTAGTAAGAAAAAAATTATCTCTATAATGCATATTTTTGTATTTGATATGTTAAATCTAGATCTATATATGAAATGCCATCTTTATTTTAATACTTTATCACATTTGTATGTTTCTTTAATGTATTAAAAGTTCCAAATCAATTCGATTGAAATGCAATCTTTATTTTAGTACTTTAACTCCCAAGCGATTATTCAGAAGGTACAGCATGAACTCAATATTTACCTTCTTAGATATTAAATAGTTTATTCAGAATATAACTTTAAAAACCTGCAATTCAAGCTTATTTTGTTTTTAAGACTAGGCGTTGACAACTTATTCTTTTGAGTTTTTCTATCAATTTTTTTACCATATTCCCCTTCGGCCCCACCCGCCCTTCCTTAACTGCACCCCATCGACATTCTTTTTACCAATTGTATAAGCAGGGTACTTTGCGGGATGTACAGAGGCAATCTTGTAAACATTTTTAAAATTTACATTTTGTATGGTTCTCAATTTTGATTGCATGGCTTATAATGCTTAATTGAATGATAATAATTTTCCCAGAAGCATGGCTAGGGCCTGTAATTAGGTGAACATTTGCTCAAATTACAGTGATGCCCTAACGGTCAATTATTTAACACTATCCATTCAATAAACGCTAAGTGGAAATCTATGGTTAGTAGAAAGAAACTTGCATGTAGGGTTATACATAATGGTACATTTTAATAAAACACCACATGAACATTAATATGCAATGAAAAAATATGACATATCGGGTGGAGGGAGTCTAGCTGCAGATCTGTAGCGTTATGGTTTTATATGTTTGTCTTTGACCACATTATAATTTCTCTTTTAAAAAGTATCAGAATTTCTTTATGTTGTTGGATTAAACACTTATTTCGGTGCTTTTTATTGTAAATAATTATGAAACATTTATGTATAAACAAATATAGATTTTTTTCACTAAGGTTTATAGGTAAATAGCACTTCAGTTCGGAGAGAGAGAGAGAGAGATTAAATGCCTTCAGAAATAACATATAATCTGATTACTGAATTATGTGGTACATGAAAAAGCACATGTAGTAACACGTGCCCTTTCGTAGGAAGGAGGCCAAACAGTAACTGATCTCATCATTTTTTAATTAAAAAACAACTCGATCCACGGACTAAGATCTGATCACGAACGGTCACCTGAGTAAAGGATCAACAGAAGAATAAAATAAAATTAACCGATATAGGGAGCTATGTTGCCCAAAATGTTTTAAAAATCCCTGTATTATTTTACTACTTCAGCAACAAATCTGCATGATTTATAAAAGCACTGGACCGAATTATCATTACCAAATATGGCAGTATGAATAGGCGAAATTTTCGATGGTCATAATTTCAGGCCCACTAGTGCTACAAACTACCGCTTGGGGAAAATGTTTTGTGTGGCAGTAGTAAAACCAGGAACACGCGATTAAAGAACTTTTGAGACGGCAACATAAACTAGAGGTATACTGTGAGCAATGAGCTCACTAAATAATACCCCCCGCCTCCTATATGAATATAATGGCAGTAATCATGTTTTGCTCTGGAAAATCCAAAATATATGTCAAATTATAGCCCTGTTTGATGTAATTTCCTTTGTCTACAAATTTTGCATTTCTTCATTTGTTCGGTATATGATGTTTTTTAGGAGAGCAAAGTGACTCTTTATTGCTTGTTACACGACTTAAGGTGAGCCTTGTATTATCTTTGTTCTTTATTGATTGGATTAATGATCTTGTTTTCTTAGTGTTCTATGGAATGACTACACCTTTACTACGTTTTAATATTTTTAGAATATAAACATTATTTTAGGGATGTAACTTGTCGAAACTTTCAAAATCTATTGATAAGCCTGTAGAAGGTCCATTGAAAAGTTGCAAATACCGGTATGTCTCTTTACAAAATATTTAATAAAGGTGCAAAATTTATTTTATCCAGATACTTTGAAAAATGTAAGAGGGTTTCCTATTATTTTAATTGAATTCAATTAAAAAAAAAAAAAAGAGGTTTTAAACTCTACTTACAATAAGTACTATTCGATTTAGACCGATGTTGCAAATATATCTCAAGATTCGTATATTAATCATGGAAAAACAAATTAAATTCTCTTCATATATAACTTTGTGTTCTCATTAATTCATTAAAACTCTAGAAGCACAGAAGGAAATCAAAAGATTAATTATCGTTAATGCACCCTAGCAGCTTGCCTGATCGAGCATTAACACACCGTTAAATAATTTCTGAGGAGTTACATCAAACGTTAACCGATGTTGACGAAGACTTAATTATATCTGTGAGTAATAAAGAAATGTTTGTATTCGCTAGTTTTTTTATCTGGCACAAGATAACCCTTTTTCTCCTTCTTATGTAAATATATAAGAATATATATCATAATTCTTGGAAACGATTATGAAATGACCAGCCATATGAGAAGTCGCTTACACCTTGTCGACGATGTTTTCACACCCTTTATACCACCACATGTACACTTTCTTTTACATGTAATTTAGAACATGGTATTTCAATGAGTTCTTTTTATGGAACGGCAGAACTGTCTTATTTGACGATTAAACATTATATGCAGTGTTTCCTTCATTATATGCGGTACTATTTTAATTATATAAAGTAGTTTTTACATTATATCGTGTGCAACTTCCATTATATGCAATACTTCTCTCATTATATGATGTAGATATGTCATTATATCATGTACATCTATCATGGTAGTCCCAGCTGACAAAGCAAGAAACAACACTTCCATATGTTGTAATCAGTATTTTAAACGCATTTACATATAGAGGAACTTTCAGTATTTAATTCTGCAAGTGCTATCTGACTCGATGCAAGAGCATGTTCTACATACGAACAATTTCTGAAACAAGACACTTTCTAGAAAAAAAAAATTGACGATTCAAGGCAATCAACAGTCTCGTTTAAAGTCAATATTTTGCAAATTCTATTTTCGATACAATGACCTATCTAGCAAACACATTCTATCGTAAAGTGGAATGATGGCTGACTTTTTAATTGAATTTATAAGGCATCTTTTTCACAAGGAATTGTCAACGGATTCCTTTAACATGACATGGAACAACCGGCGGCTGTGGCAAATTACATGAAACAGTAATTGTCATGGCACCTGATCCCATCTGTTTTAAAGGTCTGTATTTCATCTGCTCCAAATTTGCATTGTTCTTATGGACTCATCTTCACATTTCATTTTTTTTACGAATCTTAGAATGGAGCGTGTCTTAATGGCTTATCTTTATCTAGTTCTCTATAAGTAAGATGTAATCATTGGTACATAAGAATAGATTGAAATGTGATAAAAAGTTTTACGGTTGCCATGGAAACGGCAGTGTTGCCCTGCACGATTTGTAACTAAGTTTTGGAACCTTAAGGCTATTATCCTTTAAAACATAAAAATACTAACCTGGCATTGTTCATTGTACAATGTTCAAGTCCTGTAACCCAGATAGCATTTTAGGAAAAAAATGGCGCTTTAATATTAATGCTACTATCCAATTTAACAGGAAACAACGGTCCATTGGTTTAATGATACATTTTTTGCTGCTTTTGGAATTTAGTTACATTTTAAATTAAAATTATTTTGTTTTTCTCACACTGCCTGGTACAAGTCAGATAGTACTAAAGTTAAATATCAGACATTGATAAAGGTTGGTGAAGATGTATAAACTTAGTCTAGTATTATTAGTGACCAGAATTGGGAAAAGTTCGATTTTGTATCCAAGGAAACGAATTTTTTTTTTTTTTTAGATCTTAATACATATTTATTCTGCAAATTGCTTATGCAACGCTTTATTTAAAGAATTTAATTCCATTTTTTTTTAAGTGTGAAAATTATTATTATAATACCTATGCCTTAAAAATGATCATCGGTTATACTGAAATGTGCTCTTTTAAAGTATACGACATAAAACGTACAGGGAGTACATTTGAAATTCTCATGATATTGAAACATGGTACTAAAGCCAACCAATAAAACTATCAAATTTCGTCCATGGTATGTTTCAATGATCTACTGGTTTCTTTCTTATATTATTGCATTTCAGCCTATATTTGCTAAAATTATCAAGTGTACGACTTCATAAAAATGCACAGTCCTCGTCTTAATCCCTGAGATGTAATAAAACCCGAGAATGACTGATTAATTGTCTTTCTCTAAAACGCTAATCATCTAATTAAAATTGATTTTCCTGGTCAATTCCGACACAAAAGAGAACATTCTTTTACCATTCTGCGTATATAAAACTTGTGTTACTCTACCAGTGGGAACCTGGAGGAATGCATGATGCGCAGTTCTTTGAATCAGTGATGTCGTTTTCTGACAATTATATATTTGTTCTGGGAGAAAAATGACAAGAATGTGAATCAAAACTATAGTTTACTTGAGAAATCAAGCTAGGTTTTAATTCTGTCCAAGGCATATATTTCCATACATTCCTGTTCCTCTGTTTCATTTAAGTCGACCTCAGAGAGACTTCAGACACATAAGAACAGGCAGAATGGAAGAAAGGGAAAGTCATTTGTAGTGCATCAGTTACAGGATAACGTACATATTCTTTATATTATTTCGAACATAAACTTTTAGTACTTCAGAGGTATTCTCTTTAAATTATGTTATAGCTTCAGATTAAATCCGTTCTATTACCCTCAGCCCTAGCAACACACGTGACAACGGGTAACACAACGGTAATGTCAATGCGTGGAAATTATGCGCGTACGGTTCACCGTAGAATTCTTAAAATTTCAGTTGAACTGGAATAAACTTGACGTCAATAAAAGCTTGCGTCCGATGTAGCTTTCTTGAAAACAACAAACGACAGACGAAACATGCTTGCGAGTGCAGAAATAACGAAACTTTAGATGATAAAGGACTCTTAGAGTATCAAATAAACAATAAAGAGGTCAGTAAATCGTTTTCGAAGTAGCGGGGAGTTTGAAAGCTTTCTAAACGTGAATGTAAAGACGATCGACGATTTTTTTTCTGACATCCTAAATCAAGAAGACATTCAGTATAATAAAATAAATGGCGCCTGTTTTGGAGGGTAACCGTTGAAATTGACACCCCTCGGAAAACCATTTCCGCTGACGCGTCGGTTGACAATGGTTTTCCTTGGGATGTCAATTTCAACTGTTACCCCCCAAAACAGGCACCATTTATATAATGCGAAGACGGGTATCCTCGGCCTTTATATGAGCATAACGTATTTTCCACGATCCGTAAGCACTATAAAAATGGCGGCAGAAAAAAATGTCATAGAAGACATTCGCAGCGATTTGGTAAATGGCATCTTTAAATGAAAACTTTAGGCGACAAATGATTGACAATCTTGAAACGCACAAAGCCTTAACTCCGCGACTGTGAATTAAAGTCACGTCAAAATTCAATGGCGTTTACGGGTACTTATGTGCCCATGCATGTTTTCTAAGGCATATTCAATTGATTTAGATGAGTGACTGGTAGATTTTTGTAATAGAATTCTGGCCCTGGAAAGGTTGAAAAAAATCACTAATTCGAGTGACTAAATATCTAATTTGAAATGGGGAGGTCAGCCAGAAAAAAATTATTTACACCAAAAAACTTGACAAGCAACCCCCCCCCCAAAAAAAAATTGTCCAAGCCCAAAAGTCTTATTTCGGGGAGGGGGGTCCAACTTCGATCAGTCCTATTTTTTTCAGATACACTGCATTATCCTCAGTGGACTATACTTCAAACATAAAGTGGGGGCGGTGCTGTACTTTCAATGAATATTACATTTCTATAGTAAAGTTATGTCTGGAAAAAGAGGGGGTTGATATTATGTGCCTGTAATTCGTACTTATATCAGGACACCCCCCCCCCCTTACAAGTCATTGAAACACGTTCGTCAACATTCATTATATACTAGATATACGGCTTTGATATAATGCAAATGTATTTTTACATCAGGTAATGAACTTTTAGAATCAACATGATAAATAGTTAACATAATATAAAGATATTTTTAAATCACATGAGAAAGAGTTGAAATAACGTAATTATATATCAACATCACGGAATGGAGTTTTGACATAATGTAAAAAAGTATTGATATAATTAAAAAGATATGTTCACATAATGTTATACACTTTTTACACCAAGTAATAAAGCACTGACATATAGGTAAAATGTGTTCACCTCATATCATGATGCTCTCATCGTAAAATAAAAGATAAATCCATATCATGTAAGAATGCTTTGATATAATAGAAATATACACTCTCAAAAAAGAATTGACTTTTGACTTCATGTAATGATAAGTTAAATTATAAACTGCAATTTACTTGACGTAATGCAATTTTGACCTCATATATTAAAGAAATGAAATTATTTTTAAAAAACATTCATTTCACGTAATAAAGTTTTAACTCAATGTAAACACATAATGAATTTTTACTTCAAGTAATGAAGTACTGACATAATGAAATGATTATTATTTACTTTATGTAATGCGGCATTGACATGATGTTAAGATATTTTTACATCATGGCATAAAGAAATGACATAAGGCAAATATATGTTCACATAACGTAATGATAAATTGACCTAATAAATGCCAAGTTGTGTGCTATAAGACAATGATGGCAGTCTCTCCACACTTTCACTCCCCGCTGTCTTTACCCACTCATACTTTCTCTCCCCACTCTTACTCTCTCTCCTCTCACTCCTCTCTCTCTCCCCCACTCTCTCCCTCTCCCCTCTCACTCCTCTCTAACTTCTCTCTCCAAACTCTTACTCCTCCATGCTTTGAATTGAATTATTCGTTTGGTATTTTTGTACTTTTTTTAAAACTACAAATGATCTTTATTTGTTAAATAGTTCTACTCTTCTAACCATAGGTTTTAACTTTACAGTTTTTGAGAGGTTAACCGTTAGGCCTTCAGCGTATGAGTGAATGCTCACCTATTATTACGGGTCCTGGACATGCATGCCTCTGGGAAATTACAAATACACATGTAATTCAATGTAGCAGTAGAAAAATACATTACAAAGGAAATTCTTTGAAAAAAATGGCCGTAGGAACCAGGAGGGGAAGGGGTCCGGGGGAGGGGCGGGACCCTCCCCAATAATTTTCCCGATGCATATAATACTTAACAGCTTGACACACTTTTTAAACTCACATGGTTTTTCGCACAAATTCAGGTCACATTGTTATAATGCGAAATTGAGTAACGAGGTAACAAAACATACTTAAGGGATCCCGACCCTCTGCTATCAAATTTCACTCAGAAAATTTAATATTTCTAATGTTGATTTTCATGAACAACAATAACATTAGAGCCACATGGAAAATAGTTTGATGTAAGAAGCGCAGCTTATTTTTTCAGAAATGATTTTTATGTCAGATCATGATATGAAGAAATTTCAACATAGATAACAGAAACAGTAACAATTTATTATCATAACATTTAATTTGAAATATGAGGTGTATATGAAAATAATACTTAGTATAATACCTATTAAAATCATGTCAGAAAACATCATGAAGCGATGCTTCCTAAGTCAGAAAATTACAATGTTGTATGTAGTTGTAAGAAAAAAATACATCTGTGAGGAGGAGTTATCTTTCTTCTAAAGATTTCTTCATATGAAAAAAAATTTCATACTTATAAAAATTCTGTATTAAGTACTTGAAACATTAAGCCATTATTAAAATGGTCTTTAAAAAAATACAACTTATTCAATTTAACATGCTTTTGAAGTAGGATTTAAATGTTTTATTGTTAAATATAATAAAACAATTAGTAAGAGATTGGCAAAAGAAATAGAAAGTCATGTTTCCATCACATATTAGATTTCATCGAATTGACTACTCAGAGGTCTAAATTAGGAAACTCTGATTAAGAAAACTGTGAGTAGTATTCATATTTTGTACTCGGACTGTCTTTGAGAGTTATCTGTCATATCAGAGGGTCGGTACCCCTTAAATGTGATTTATAACAGATTGATTTTATTTGATTTGATTTTAAATCACTAACTTGGAACATAATTTACACATAATAATTGGTAGGATTTTAATATGCTATTAGATGATAAATTATGACAGCTCCAAAATGGATTTTCATGATTTCTCGTCAAAAGAAGTCGTCTTTGTCTTTGTTCTTTTTAAAGCAGTCCTTTACCTTGCCTAGACACGAAAACAGTGCAGCTCATGTAACATATATTTTCTGTGCATTAATATGACTCTAAAGCGCAAGATGATATCAGTATTTTTCTTCTGTTCGACTGCATTCCATGCTAAAAAGCTGGCATTATTTCAGGGTTACTTTCTGAAATCTTGCATCTTGAAAGATACGCCCAACAGCAAAATTTTCAAAGATCTGACCTTGAATGTAAAATAATTTTCTTTTCAATAGTAAAAAAGCTATTTTTAAAGAAAACAATACTCTATATAATCCTATCTTTTAGAATGTTTTCTTTATACAACATTGTCATTTTTCGGCGATCCATTTTGACAAAACCAAGACGAGTACGGAAGTTGTGCAAATAACTTAGAAAAATACTCATCTAATAAAGTCAGTTTTGAAATTTCTACTTAATAGTATCAAAGAAACTCGATTGATTAAATTTGTAAATATTTATTGCAGAATCATATAGATATAACATCATACCAATTATAGATAAAGTTCCCTTTAAAACATCGACGTTGAAAACTAAGGATAATGATTCTTAAGAATACATACATTTGGCATTAGATATTTAATACATATTAGGGTTATGTCTTCTGCTG
Source organism: Saccostrea glomerata (assembly GCA_003671525.1). Taxonomy (NCBI): domain Eukaryota; kingdom Metazoa; phylum Mollusca; class Bivalvia; order Ostreida; family Ostreidae; genus Saccostrea; species Saccostrea glomerata. The sequence goes on from PRKT01000419.1 coordinate 344,271, forward strand.
AAGTTCGATTATGTTAAGTTTTATTTCAGGAATAATGTGACCTTAATTTGTGCGAAAAACCATGTGAGTTTAAAAAGTGAGTTGAGCTGTAGAAAACTAAGCTACATTATGCCTGTGTCCCCTCAATAAATACGTTTGATAACTTTTTTTTTGTGCTTTTCAAGGCATTTTTCATAGTTAATAGTACCCGAACTGACCCCCCCCCCTAAAAATGTATGACTTCACGTATTGAAAACGCTAAAAAGCCTAAAATACGTGCAAATTGATGACAACGATTTTGTCAACAACTTTTGTTGTATCATTTGATGCACCTGAGGTATACACATTGTTTTTCAGTATTTACAGACGATATAAATCTCTTGCAATCTTGGTACAGGTTACAAAAGTTCCAGGGGGTCTGGTTTGCGAGTTGTCTATGTAAGGACTGAGGAGTTTCTCGTAATTTTCCCCCCATAGAACGTCTTACCCGTTGATGATGACGCGAAACAGAGCTATTTCTCGCATTGTTGAAGCAGTCGATCGAGTTTGACGAGGGATTTTTTTATATTTGCAAGGGTGATGCGCCCTCCTGGTTGCACTGGCCGTAAGTCAGACCTCGAAAGACTGGAAACAGAAAGAATATGGTTGCAGGGAATTTATTTTACGGAGTTTCAGACGAAAATACAAGTGAATGACCTACTTCGAAAATCCAAGATGGCGGCCTCGATGGGTACCTTGTTTATTATTAGGTATGGGTGTATTTTTTTTAAAAAGAAAAATAAGTTACGTCAGGTGCCTGTGGTCTATAGTCACTAAAATATCCTTGTATGAATGAGATGTAGGGATTCTGTGGTCTCTTTCAATTTGAATTTGCTGTGTGATAGAGTCAACATATGAACAAAAACAACTTTTTATTGATAAATCACCGTGAACTTTTGAATGAAAAAGGTGAAGATAATAAGGAACAGTCGAATAAAAAGGCCAACAAAGACATTTCTCCTTTATATGCTTTTGAATAATACATTTTTCTTCATAAAAAACTATCAAACCAGGGTGGTAAGTATAAGAACACTTAAGTACCAAGTAAATGGTTATAATAGCATAGAAAGGTCATGCAGTCAGATCTAAGGATAAAAAAATACGATTTGAAAAGAAACTAACGATTCAGCTTAGAACACATCATACGCAACCAGGTCTGCAAAATAATACTGCATATAGATGTGAACTACAACAAGTATTAACTCGGATGTTATACCTCAACCATCCAATGGTGATGGTGAGGAAGATTGGTTTCCCATATCATCGTGTTATTAATTATAAACACCGGAAAGATAAAATTACCTCTCATGTAGTTTTACGTTAATGATAGAGACGCGAGGAAATCGTTTATGGAAAAGTCGACGACCGTCTTAGGCGTATGAATACACTGCATCGCACTCGCGTTTCTTGGGCTAAATTGTCTTCAGGAACATCTTTATCTATATATAAAAGGATGAAAACGTTATTGCTTTCATTAAACTAACTTTGTAAAAAAAGAAAAGATTCAATGTAGACCAAAATACAAAAAAATGCTGTTACGCTGTCTTTTATAGATGTGCTGACGTGAAGAAATCACAAAAAAAAAAAAGTTGAGCATGCTCAATGACGCTAAATTTGTTGCACCCAAAATTAGAGTTATCCTTCTTGACCCATAATAAAAATAATACGCAAATGTTGTGCTCGAAATAACCTGGCTTATCCATATGAGATAAACCTAATTATGTTAGAAGTGAACTAGCAGGGGACAACGAACTTTTTGCAAAGTGGAGAGTATGAGACGAATGACCTTTCATAATCATGTAAAATCTTAAAACTGAATTTACAAGTTTGCATTGGTTCCATGCTTTGATAATATAATTCGTAAGAATTCCCCATATACCGTTTATTGCGTTAAAATCAAAGTTTATTCATGACGTCAGATATTAATCCATATAGTTGGTGATTAGACAGATAGTAAGATATATTTCAGGGGATGAGAGAGTGAGTGAGAATCCGTCCCTGGGAGGTATGCACGTCATATGGGTGAGACAACACAACAAAATCGCCCAGCATCTGGCAAAAACTACGTCATGGTCTTCCTACAAAATCTTTCAAGAAACCCGAAAAGTTATAGGCGCCATGATGCAGCACATCACTTATGGAGAGTACTTACCCAAAATATTGTCACCAAGGACCATGGCAAGGTAGATATTATACACATGTATAATGAAGAAAATTTTGATTCTTGGTTTACTTTTTAGCTCACCTGAGCCGAAGGCTCAAGTGAGCTTTTCTGATCACATTTTGTCCGGCGTCTGTCTGTCCGTCTGTCTGTCCGTCTGTCTAGCTGTCCGTCTGTCTGTAAACTTTTCACATTTTCGACTTCTTCTCAAGAACCGCTGGGCCAATTTCAACCAAACTTGCCACAAAGTATCCTTGGGTGAAGGGGATTCAAGTTTGTTCAAATGAAGGGCCACGCCCTCATTCAAGGGGAGATAATTGGGAATAAATGAAAATTTGGTGGCATATTTTAAAAATCTTCTTCTCCAGAACCACTGGGCCAGGAAAGATGAAACTCATGTGGAATCATTCTCAGGTAGTGTAGATTCAAGTTTGTTCAAGTCATGACCCCCGGGGGTAGGGCGGGGCCAAAATGGCCGATCAAAGTTTTAAATAGGAATATAAAGGAAAAATCTTTAAAAATCCTCTTCTCAAGAACCACTTGGCCAGAAAAGATGAAACTCATGTGGAATCATCCTCAGGTAGTGTAGATTAAAGTTTGTTCAAGTCATGACCCCCGGGGGTAGGGCGGGGCCAAAATGGCCGATCAAAGTTTTACATAGGAATATATAGGAAAAATCTTTAAAAATATTATTCTCAAGAACCATTGGGCCAGGAAAGATGAAACTCATGTGGTATCATCCTCAGGTAATGTAGATTTAAGTTTGTTCAAGTCATGACCCCCGGGGGTAGGGCGGGGCCAAAATGGCCGATCAAAGTTTTACATAGGAATATATAGGAAAAATCTTAAAAAAACTTCTTCTCAAGAACCACTGGGCCAGGAAAAATGAAACTCATGTGGTATCATCCTCAGGGAGTGTAGATTCAAGTTTGTTCAAGTCATGACCCCGGGGGGTAAGGGTGTGGCCAAAATGGCCGACCAAAGTTTTACATAGAAATATATAGGGAAACCTTTTTAAATCTTCTTTTCAAGTACTTCAAAGCCAGAATTAGTTATATTAGTATGGAATAATCCTCAGGTAGTGTAGATTCTAGTTCGTTCAAATTATGATCCCTTTGGGGTGAAAATTCAAGCCCCCCCCCAAACTTAAGTTAAATTTCAGGTCTGATCTGATATGTGTTTTTTCCTAGCTGATGTGCTCAGGTGAGCGCTGTGGTCCCTGACAGATTGATGGAAGGACAGACGAATGGGATTTAATGTCCCCTCGCTTTCGCAAAAGCGGAGGACAAAAATATCTACTAACAATTTGTAAAGATTTAAGTCAATATTAAACTTCTCGGCAAATTGTATTGATAAACATTGTATCGACCATAGAATTTGTGTCATTAACTTATTTGTCGATTTTCTGCCTCTTTATTACAATAATCCTTGAAATTTAATGTTTTTTACTTTATGTAATTTTTTTTCCAATGATAGTGGTTCCCATCAGCCACGTCCCTCAAATCACTCGGCTCTTGACACTTAGCTGGTGGTTCGGCGGTGTAATGTTTACGAGGGCTATTTCGATAGTTTACTAATTAGCTGCAAACTTGTCTTCATCAGGAGTCTTCTTTAGTTACAAGTATCATATGTATTCAAATTGTCCTTAGTAATGATTTAATATATATTTCATCAAAAAGGTGAAGATTCGAGAATTAATGCAACAGAATATAATTACTGTACAGTAGTTGAAAAAAAAACTGCAAAAATAATAATTGATGTGTTCCTTGTTTCACCAATCACCACACACTGATTATGAACAGTATATGCGTAACAATACTGCCTGTTTATTCACTGAGTATGATCTTGCTATATTTATGTATGACGTCCTTGACTTCTTGGAGGCGCAGTGTAGGGAAATGGTGGAGTATCCAAGAATGTGAATACGTTTAAATATAATTATACAAATAGTCATTGAAATCAAATTGGCAAACATTTCTACAGGTATTGAGTGTTTTAAATTAATCATGTTTTGTATTTATATAAAAAAACTATGAAGTAGCCAAACTACATGTAAGTTCAATGTTTGCTAATAAACAAATACATGTACATGTACCTCTTTGATCGAAAAATCTATTTCCTTATCATATAATAGGGTGTATTCACAATTTCGAAAGAACTGGCCTATAGGAGAGAAGAATTTTATTTCCCGGAAAAAGTCAAATTTAAAAATCTGTTTTCATTAGTTGTTTTCTAATGTATACATTATGTCTTACTTTTTCGAATTTGTATTTTGAACCTTAAACTTAATTATTTATTTATTTACTTCTTTTAAATTATTTTATCCTCCAAAGTTGGCTAAAACCGCAATATGTCCGTTAAAGCATCGAATTTTGCATTTATTTTGATCTTAAAGTCCTTTAGAGCATGCCTGCCCCTATTTAAAACAAGAAGACATTGATGTAGCCATCTATTGTCGCCCGGGGAAAAGTAAACAATGGAAATTGCTCTCGATCATCAAACCGCTTCGTTATTTTGATAAGAACATGCATCTGAGTGATTGTGAATATAATGGAAAAGATTTACGGAAAGTTTCCAGTCGGATCAAAATCGAACAAAAACGATACACTTTTAAACTTTATCAATTCCGTAAGTAGCTGTTGGCTGCATAAGATATGAAATTAAAATCAGACACATGGATCACCTACCACCAAAAATATATTTGACTTGATTAATATTAAATAAAAACTGTGTACCGTACGTTTTTATGCGATAAGTAATTAAATTTAATGTTCTAAAAAAAAGATAATAAATGATAAGCAACTTTATATTTTAAATATGAACATGGGGTTCATAGACTTCTTCAATTTCGTATATGGTCTTGTGTATTTTCCTTCCATTATCTATTTTTTTATGCATGGTGTTATTTTTTGTAATAAGCTGTGATGGATTCAATCAAACATATTTCTTAAAACTTAATCTATTCAGTGTATTACGTTGCTTTCAATTTGAATGTACTGCTTTTACTTGTCTGGTTTATTGCTCCTGGAAAGTATTTTTACTGCTTTTTTAATAGTATTTTACTATTTAGAAAAAGATATATTGTATGCATGGAAATAAGTTATATTTATATGGATAGTAGCAATAAGGGTAGGATTTTGAAGATATAAAATGTTTACAGTTTCTTAATTTACATGAATTCGACAAGCTTTTAAAGACAACAATCCAAACCTTATCGGTCGAAGCTCTATTTCTATAGAACTAGTACTATTCCTTTAGCTGTCACTATCAAGTTTTGTTATATGTACATGTGTAGAATGTGATTGCATCTTTGCTGTAGAAATATGGATTATTGATAAAATGAAATGCTTAAAAGCGATAATGATGCTAATCTGATGTAAGCCTTTTTCCATAGTAACTACATGTAAAGAGTATCTGAACTTTAGTAGACTAAGCCATGCAACTAAAATTTGTTCCAAAGTATAAAGATGTCTATGCTTAATTGTGACTAAAAAGAAATTACAAAGGTTCCCTCGGTCTCGCTCTTATGCGTATATTTCTTTTAAAGGGGAAGTTGCCTTTTATTCATATTCCTTTGCAATTCACACCTTTATTTAGTTTGAGACGTAATGTTTAACAAAATATTGAAGGAAAACTGAACAGGAAATGAATTATCAAAGAGCAATAACGGACTAACATTTCTTTTTTCCGCTGACTTGCTTCGTCATTAAATCAAATAAAAGGTACTGACGAGCTTGAATAAATCAATATATTTGTGGAAAGAAAAAAGATGATATCGCTCGATAATTCATAAACAAAGCGGTTCTCTGATGGGAAAATATGATTATATTGACAATATACAACTCGTTAAGATTTCACCGATTTGGACTGACATAGTGTTTCAGATGGAAAAAATGAACTGCACGGCAGGTTTTGTTATTTTGAATCAAAATCAGGCTTAAAGTCGTACGCAACATAGTTTGCACTTTATTGGGTTCTTTCCTGGAGTTGAAGAGTTCCACTAAATGAAAGACCTGTGTGTAGTACTTTTAATGTCTATATATGGATTTGTAAATCACTTCTTAACAATTTTTAATGAAAAAAAATCTGGAATTTATGTTTTGTAATTTTTGTACATTTTTCTTTGAACAATGCAAAAATTTTCAAACTTAAATATCTTAATTTTTGTCGTGTCAATCCGTCTGTCTGTTTAAAAACTTTAACTTTCCCCATAAATTTTGATTAAATAGAGCTATGACTTTCTTATTTAACATGTGTATTCCTTGTGACAAGACCTTTCTTTGGGTACCGCCAAATTGACCTTGACCTTTGAGTATGACCCACTTTTAAACAAAATACTGAACTTTTACTTTGGCACATTTGTATTCTTTGTGTCGAAAACATTTTTGGATACCAAAAACTTTGATATTTTGACCTTGACCTTGGAGACTTCCGTACTTATGAAAAAACTTTAACCTTGGTCATAACCTTAAGGGCGAGGGCTTTCATACTTCCTTTATGTAATCCTTGTGAGAAGACTTTTCATTGGATATCAAGAATTTTGACCCATTGACATTGACCTTAGAGTTTGACGTACTTTTAAAAAACAAACCTTGATTTTAACGTTTGAAGGGATAGGGCTTGGGATTTTATACTTCACATATTTAATCCTTGTGACAAGACTTTTCATTTGACATCAAGAACTTTGACCTTTTCACATTGACCTTTGAGTTTGACCTACTTTCTAAAATCTTGGATTTAACTTTTGAACGGTTAGTTCTAGGCTTTCACACTCCTTGTGACAAGAGCTTTCTTAAGAAACCATCAACTTTGACCCTTTGACCTTTGAGTTAGACCTACCTTTTAAATATGACTTTTGAACAGGTGGTGTTAAGGCTTTCATATTTCACAAATGTATTTCTTGTAAGAAGACCCTACTTTGGGTACCAATATTTTTATTTGCATATCGTCCGAGAACAAATTGCGAGGTCAGTATGATATCTGTGAAGTCGATATATATGGATTGTTCGAATGAAAGGAATTTGTTTTACTTATATTTTAGAGAGAATAATTTACTAATGATTTTAAATTTTTCATACAGAGTAATATTTACGACCGTTTTTTAGGAATTGCATCGCATGATTTCTTAAAAAGTGAAATGTCAGTTGTGTTGTAACATTAGGAAAATCAGCATGCCATGGAAATTGAAAGATATTTTGTATGAAACGTTTAGATCTGGAAACTTTGATTCGTTGGTTGATTAAAGTGTGTTATAATTGATCTGGAAAGACATGTGGTAATTGTGAACCAGAAATTAGACTACTAAATGATACAAGCTATTCAAGTGATCAACATGTGTGGTGATGTTCCAACAAGCATTGTCATAAGAAAAAGATAGAAATGTCTGAAAATCACAAATTATCTTAAATTATTGGACAAAAAATTATTTTTAAAAATTCATTGTGGTGTGTGAATCCTGAGTTTGTCTGGATTCAGACATAGCTGTCGGGTAATTGTTGGCTGTATACATTATAATTCTTTCGTGAAATCTGTGTTTTTACCTGAATTCAGATAAAAGAACGGAAAAATGTCGATATACGTCAAAATTCAGAATCCGGAGGTAAATGTTGATGGCGTTTAGGTTAGGCGCACATTGAGAGAGATACACACTTTTTTCACTACCGTACGCGGATCTATAAAATTTTAGACAAAGTTATGACCATTTCAAATAATTTTGATAATTTCTTTAATTTCGTCGACCGAAAATGAAAGATACTACAGCCAATATTGTATCAATATAAAAACATATCTCTCAGTGATTCTACCGATTCATTCCTAGTAATCAACTGGAATTGACACACCAACGGAATGCCCCCCAGACAGGCGCCTCTAACAGCAGTTTTTGATGATGATGATGATTCCGTTCTATAACTAGAGTTGCTGTACATAAGCACGAAGTTCAGTAAATGGTACCCCCCGCCTCCAATATGATTATAATGGCAAAAGTCATGTTTTTTTCTAAGCTACCTGAAATAAGTGTCAGATCAAAAGGTAGAATAGAAGGTCACAAAGGCACTATGTAAACGCTTTCGTTTCCGTACGATATCTCAAGAACCCTTTGAGCTTTTGCAATGAAATTTTGAAATTTTGCATAGCAACTTTTTATGGTCTTAAGAAAAAATCTATCGATTTTGAGGTCCAAAGGTCGAGGTTATAAATTATCAAATACTCTCTGTTTAAACATTTTCTGTCAGTGTTACGATAATCAGTGCTGCATCAAATGTAGCTTAAAAACTTTTTTTCTACATAAGAGTGAAAAATGTTTATAGACTTGTTTAATTTTTTCCTACAAATTATTTGTATTGCTAAGCATCAGAAATTTAATTCAATCATGTCATGTTACGTTATACATGTATCTTACATGTCTGTATGACACGTATTACGTGACATGTATTTCAATCATAAATGAAAAAAATTGTGACTTAATTATCTTTTCCAACAATTTTTTTCTCTCCTATTTCAAGTCAAAACTTGAAATACACATAAAGAAACTCAATTCCAGTGAATTTAGAGCCAATAGTAGAAAAGTGAGACTGAGATCATCAGTGGGCTAATCTAAGTGGTTTATTGGCCCCAGAGAATGGTATTTTAAAAAATTGCTTACAATTATACAATTATAGTTTATAGGTGTCTTCATATATATAGTTTAGCTTTCTGTAAGTCTAAAATGAAGCACCAATTGCATTTTGATATATCTATGTTACAGAATCACAGAATTGATTGGAAAATATATGTTATTCCATAGAATGCATTGGATTAAGACAATAAGCGTACATATGTACAGAAAAATTCTAGATCTTATTCATGTGATGAAGCTCTAATTTTTATAATATCATATAATAATTCCGGATCAGATAGGTCTACAAAATTGTGTTAGTTTTATCAGGAAAAGCAAAGGCTTTCTCAAAATGAACAAGGCTTATATCAGAATGAACATTTACAATTTCATCCTATTAATATTTTTATATTGGAACAGGTTCAATTCCGTTGGAATGCATGTATTTATAAATTAGAGACCCATCACCGAGAATGGTTTGGGTTGATACAGCTTTGACAGTCTGTATTTTCCTCTTGAAAATAATCCAGCTTTGTTCAAGTGATCTATCTGTGGATGACATTGTGTCTAAAGCTATTGATAATGGCTACCGAAATATGAAGTTTGAAAGAACGTGCTCAAATACAGACGATCAGCGTAAGTTTGTCTTTTTACAGATAACATAAATGTTAATTTAGTATCAATTAAACAAACCCTTTTAAAAAGATTGTGGTTAATGGTAACATTAACATATTTAAAGGTATTTACATGTACATGTTCTTTTTTGTAACATGGTGTCTTTTAAAAAATATCACCATGAACTGAATTTTAACAAAAAATATTCAGATGCACCGGAGTTCATTGATACTCTGGTAAGAAAGATAACTCTTAATGACCCAAATGTTTTCATATTCCTTTATAGATTTATCAAATTGAAGTGGTTTTTTTGTCCAATTTTGCCCCGCAAGCTATGCTATAATTGTTTGTATTTTACGTATAAAATGCATTTCTTTCAAGCAACATTTTATATGATTGAGCAAAGGGTTTATAAAACTTAACATTGATTGTTTTATTTGTAATTTTTTTTATGAACCTTTTTCAGTCTATGGTCATACTTATTGTTGACTCTGTGTTATTTAGAACTGCCAAGAGACGAGAGTAAGTTATTTGACTTTATAAGAAAACAGAAGGCTTTTGAAGAAAACACTTCAAACGCGGGAAGGCTATATATAGAAGTCAACAAAGAGCTAGTAAGGCTGTACGTCATTTTACTCTGACATATTAGCTCATGTTTAAAAGTTGTATTCAGAGGATTTTCAGAAATAAGTTGAAACTTTTACAAACTTAAGTTTGTATTGTCATCCAAACAATTTTTTTTATTTTAGGCATCTTCAAAAAATAACCAGTATTCACTAAATTATGACTTTTTTGAATTACAGATCAGGTAAAAGCATTCATCAGCTGATTAGATCAAAGGCGTATCGTGAGTCCTTTGGGAAACAATTTTGTCGCCGTACATCGCTACGGTGTGAAATATACGTAAATTCACCATATCGCTCAGCAGACGGCAGATGTAACAACATTCGGTACCCTACACTTGGATCAAAGGGAGCAATACAATCACGATATCTTCCTCCCCAATATGACGACGGTAAATTTCAATAAAATCCTTTAGAATATCACTCTGCATGTCTGATATTTTATTACAGAAGAAGTCTCGTCTCGGTATATATTTTCGCCATTGACAATATGCACCGATGGATGACGATGTGTGAAGCGAGTGTATGGATACTTATTGCTGTATCTCTAAAAAAATCTTTATAAATCTGCCCTAAAAAGTCTAACATTTGCAATATATACATGTATATAAGGAGTCATACAAAAATTTATGATCACTTCATAAATCGACCACTTAGTGAGACAATGGACGGTTAAATCTCGTTTGTATGTTGGCATATTTCTGCCCCTTGTGTGCAAGTTATTTTTCTATCAAATATGTCGACATGCAAGATAGATATGTTGACATGCAACAAAGCTATGTCAACATGCACTGTATTTGGGGTAGCATTTTGATAGTATTTTACAGAAATTTCTATCTTTAGTATCCAAGGCAATAATGTTCATTGAAATCAAAATATATTGTAAATAGAATTGGGTATCTGAGTGTAGGCAACTTCTGTGCAAAATTATATTGAAATCAGAACAAACTGTAGGAGGAGTATTTTTTTGTAAGTATTTCAAAGAAAGTTGTATGTTTAGTAACCATGGCAACATCGTTCATAAAAAATCTAAAATCGATACACCGAATTATGTATTTAAGTGTAGTCTAATTGTGTGCCAAGTTATATTGAAATCAGACCAAAACAGTAGAAGGAGTAGCATTTTGAAACAAATTCAAAGAAAAATTCTATTTTTAGTAACCATGGCAACACCATTCATCGAAATCAGAAACCGATAAACAGAATTATATATCTCAGTAAAGTCTACTTGTGTGCCAAGTTATATTGAAATCAGACCAAAACTGTAGGAGGAGTTGCATTTTGAAAAAAAATTCACAGAAATTTCTATTTTTTGTAACCACGGCAACACGTACCGTTCATCGAAATAAAAAAAACAATAAACAGAATTATGTATTTCAGTGTAGTTTACTTGTGGGCCATATTATATTGAAATCAACAATTTTTTACAAAAATTTCTATTTTCAGTAACCACGGCAACACCATTCATCGAAATCAAAAACTAATATATAGAATTATGTATCTCAGTGTAGTCTACTTGTGTTCCAAGTTATATTGAAATCAGACAAAAACTGTAGGAGGAGTAGCAATTAAAAAATTGTTTACAAACAGACGGACGGACTCCGGACGCATTACTTTAGCATTAGCTCTTCTGGTCTCTGACCAGTAGAGCTAAAAACGAGCCGGGACATAAAGTAATTTATAATAGCATGAGTTACGAATAATACAAATGCATGTTTACAGCTGTAAATCATTATAGCAACGAACTCAAAGTACAATTTTTACAAGATGTATTTGTGAAACACTGTTGCCCCCGTATGGCAGCTTATGGCCTCACGAGGGTTGAAGTTTCTCAAATGCAAGTCAAACTTCAAGATCAAGGTCAAAAGTGTTTGCATCCAAAGTAAGGTCTTGTCAAGGAATATGAAAGTCCTGGTACTAACTGTTCGAAAGTTGTGGCCAAGGATAAAGTTTTTTCAAAAGTGGGTCAAAATTCAAGGTTATGGCCTAGGTTATAGTTTGGTATTTTTCTTTTAAAAATAAGTCAAACTCCAAGGTCAAGAGGTCATATTTAGTGATACCAAAAGAAAGGTTTTGTCACAAGGAATACACCTGGGAAATATGAAAGTCATATCCCCACCCACTCAAAAGTTATGGGCTAGGTAACAGACTGAAGAAAAAAATACAGCGAACAGACAGACAGGACAAAAACGGGTCTTCCATCCGGGGGCATAATAAAGTAGTAGAGTAAAAAACTTGGTAAAGGAAAAGATAAATTGATGACTATGGTAATTTGTTTAAATTTATTAAGTAAAAGTAGTGTCTTAAATTTGTACCAAAAAGCTTTTTAAGTGTGTGCTTTAAAAAATACGTTTTTTAAAAACGTAGTCTTTTCTTTTTAATAAACCTATATTCCTTTTAGGCTTGTAGACACATTAGGTGAAAAACTAATTTTTACTTTTAAAATGCTGACAAATACAAATAATGTACAAGTTTAATTTCCGTTTATCTTAATGTAAATGGAAACAGAACACCCTTTGTATGAAAAGTAATAATAAAGTATGCATGACATAGCACAACATATATCAAAATAAAGTTGCTTTTTAACACGTAAGACGAAAATGCTAATTAAATTGATACTTTTCAAAATAAACAAATGAGGATATGTATATCTACTTCATTTTTCTTAACTTATTGCGGATGTTTGAGGTATTTATTCATGCCATAAGATTCGAGGGTATATATTTTTGTCGTGTCAATCCGTCTGTCTGTTTAAAAACTTTAACTTTCCCCATAAATTTTGATTAAATAGAGCTATGACTTTCTTATTTAACATGTGTATTCCTTGTGACAAGACCTTTCTTTGGGTACCGCCAAATTGACCTTGACCTTTGAGTATGACCCACTTTTAAACAAAATACTGAACTTTTACTTTGGCACATTTGTATTCTTTGTGTCGAAAACATTTTTGGATACCAAAAACTTTGATATTTTGACCTTGACCTTGGAGACTTCCGTACTTATGAAAAAACTTTAACCTTGGTCATAACCTTAAGGGCGAGGGCTTTCATACTTCCTTTATGTAATCCTTGTGAGAAGACTTTTCATTGGATATCAAGAATTTTGACCCATTGACATTGACCTTAGAGTTTGACGTACTTTTAAAAAACAAACCTTGATTTTAACGTTTGAAGGGATAGGGCTTGGGATTTTATACTTCACATATTTAATCCTTGTGACAAGACTTTTCATTTGACATCAAGAACTTTGACCTTTTCACATTGACCTTTGAGTTTGACCTACTTTCTAAAATCTTGGATTTAACTTTTGAACGGTTAGTTCTAGGCTTTCACACTCCTTGTGACAAGAGCTTTCTTAAGAAACCATCAACTTTGACCCTTTGACCTTTGAGTTAGACCTACCTTTTAAATATAACTTTTGAACAGGTGGTGTTAAGGCTTTCATATTTCACAAATGTATTTCTTGTAAGAAGACCCTACTTTGGGTACCAATATTTTTATTTGCATATCGTCCGAGAACAAATTGCGAGGTCAGTATGATATCTGTGAAGTCGATATATATGGATTGTTCGAATGAAAGGAATTTGTTTTACTTATATTTTAGAGAGAATAATTTACTAATGATTTTAAATTTTTCATACAGAGTAATATTTACGACCGTTTTTTTAGGAATTGCATCGCATGATTTCTTAAAAAGTGAAATGTCAGTTGTGTTGTAACATTAGGAAAATCAGCATGCCATGGAAATTGAAAGATATTTTGTATGAAACGTTTAGATCTGGAAACTTTGATTCGTTGGTTGATTAAAGTGTGTTATAATTGATCTGGAAAGACATGTTGTAATTGTGAACCAGAAATTAGACTACTAAATGATACAAGCTATTCAAGTGATCAACATGTGTGGTGATGTTCCAACAAGCATTGTCATAAGAAAAAGATAGAAATGTCTGAAAATCACAAACTATCTTAAATTATTGGACAAAAAATTATTTTTAAAAATTCATTGTGGTGTGTGAATCCTGAGTTTGTCTGGATTCAGACATAGCTGTCGGGTAATTGTTGGCTGTATACATTATAATTCTTTCGTGAAATCTGTGTTTTTACCTGAATTCAGATAAAAGAACGGAAAAATGTCGATATACGTCAAAATTCAGAATCCGGAGGTAAATGTTGATGGCGTTTAGGTTAGGCGCACATTGAGAGAGATACACACTTTTTTCACTACCGTACGCGGATCTATAAAATTTTAGACAAAGTTATGACCATTTCAAATAATTTTGATAATTTCTTTAATTTCGTCGACCGAAAATGAAAGATACTACAGCCAATATTGTATCAATATAAAAACATATCTCTCAGTGATTCTACCGATTCATTCCTAGTAATCAACTGGAATTGACACACCAACGGAATGCCCCCCAGACAGGCGCCTCTAACAGCAGTTTTTGATGATGATGATGATTCCGTTCTATAACTAGAGTTGCTGTACATAAGCACGAAGTTCAGTAAATGGTACCCCCCGCCTCCAATATGATTATAATGGCAAAAGTCATGTTTTTTTCTAAGCTACCTGAAATAAGTGTCAGATCAAAAGGTAGAATAGAAGGTCACAAAGGCACTATGTAAAAAAAAGATTCTGTGAAAGTCTCATAAAATTTCATGAGATGGTATAAGAGGTGTTGCGAATATAAATATGGGTACCCCAAAGCGTAACAGATGGACGGACATCCCCTATCAATATATATATATATATATATATATATATATATAGAGATATATATATATATATATATACCCTCCTACTTTTCAAAGGAATGGTATAATGACTCGAAACACAACTTTCCCATCTCAGCACCCGAGGTGAAAATACAAATTTGGAAATTTACAAAGCAAAGACAAGGAATACACTGAACCAACTATTCAATTAACATTTTTTTAAGTTTTAAAGAACGAATGCATACAATGCATACAATAAATAATTTCTTGTATTCGTGGTAAATGATATTTCAGTTCGACGAAATTCATGTAAGTATCTCGTCAGAATTTAAAGCAGAATGTCAAGGAAATGATGTACCCTCAAAATGAAAATTCACACAAAATAATCTCTATGGAGTAAGACCACCACTCGCTCTAATTACTGCAAGACATCCTTTACTGTTGTATACCATGTACCCCTGAATAGGGGATTGACCCATCTGCTGCCACACCTACTGCATAGATCTTTCCAAACCATTGAAATTGTGTGGAAGGGAGGGATCTTTGACATTTCTTATAAAAATCCCACATGTGTTCAGTGGGATTCAGATCCGGGAATATGACACTGCATCATCACACAGAGGCCTTTTGGTCAATATTCTTGGGCGTTTAGCACGTTAGTGCACCGCTTAAAGGATGATTCAGACTGCTTGAGCTGATACGAGCATCGACTTATCATTTTCATACGATTGAAATTGTTTGTTTTCATATTTCTAAGACTGTAATAGGACAATTTAACACTCTTTTAACCTGGTGTGACGTAAAATTTTGGCCTCAGACGAAGATCAAGGTCACTTCCGGTTTGGTTAAATTTTGTCCAAAGCTTTCAAATTATGATAAATTGGCGATGAAAATGACGCACAGCCTATAGAAAAATGTGTTTAAATGGTTTTGATACTGGTTCTTAATTTTTTTAAAAGTAATATCAGGGACAATTTAAGGAAGGATTCTTCTCTGGTTTCTGACTAGATGGAATATTCAAAGTACATTTGTTGATATGTCTTATATATTTAGATGTAAGAGATTTAAAAGACCATATTTTTTTTCCTCATCACAATTACTCAACTTTAAATAGAATTGTAAACTGCGTTTGAAAACTAGCAGGAACTACTAGTATATTTTTGGCGGAATGGTGGCGTATGAAAATATCTTCTTTTCTGCCTCTCAAAATTTATTATAGAACATTGAATTTAGTTATAATTTTTCCGCAATCAAAGACTAGACGAAATTTCAAATGTAAGTTAAACAAATAACAAGGGACTAAAGTTTCAAAATATATCAAATAAATAAGATTTTTCAATTACTAGAACTATACTGGCTTTTAATTGCTTAAAATCTAAGTACAAATTTGAGCCAAAAACCCGCAAAAAGTGTTATTTCTCTCTTAGTAAACGGTCAAAACTATTACTGAGTAGTTTTTGTTTCATTTTGTACCTTTATCTAACAACTTTACTATATGTGAAAACTGGAAAAAGTTAAATATAGGAAGCATATAAAAATAACTAATAAATCCTCAAAATTTGAGAAAAGTAGAGGAAATTCGGATTAGCAAATATCAATTGATTTAAATTCCATGTCAGTTTGGTAATATCATCATTAAGGTCCTTAATGGTAGTAATTTTTTATGCAAAAAGAAAAACATTAAAATATAAAAATAACTAATAAATCCTCAAAATTTGAGAAAAGTAGAGGAAATTCGGATTAGCAAATATCAATTGATTTAAATTCCATGTCAGTTTGGTAATTTCATCATTAAGGTCCTTAAAGTTAGTAATTTTTTATGCAAAAAGAAAAACATTAAATCTTTTGAATTACAAGTAGGGATCGCATGATTGGAAACAGTAATTTTTTTATTCTTAATGTCCAGGAATTATATCGTTTATGGTATTACTTTGTTATGCAGTATTGAAATGAAAGAATAGGCTTGTTATTCCATGTAAGAAATGTTTGAATTTACTATTTGTTAGGAATAATTGATTAAAATAATTTATTTTCTTTTTGTGACAGGTGGCACAGGCCCTCTACCTATTCTGATCCTAATCACTATAGACACAGATCCTGTACACCTTGTCCGATTCTAGTCACTACAGACACAGAACCTCCACCTAGTCTGATCCTAGTCACTACTGACACAGAACCTCCACCTAGTCTGATCCTACTTGTTAAAAACACAGACCCTCCACCTAGTCTGATCCTAGTCACTACAGACACAGACCCTCAACTTGGTCTGATCCTACTCAAAACAGACACAGAACCTCCACCTCGTCTGATCCTAGTCACTACAGACACAGAACCTCCACCTAGTCTGATCCTACTCACTGCAAACACAGGCCCTCCACCTAGTCTGATCCTACTCAATATAGACACAGGCCCTCCACCTAGTCTGATCTTAGTCACTACTGACATAGAACCTCCACCTAGTCTGATCCTACTCAATACAGACACAGGGCCTCCACTTAGTCTGATCCTAGTCACTACAGACAGATTCTCCACCAAGTCGGATCCTACTTGTTAAAGACACAGGTCCTTCACCAAGTCTGATCCAATTCAATACAGACACAGGTCCTCCACCTAGTCTGATCCTACTCGTAAAAGACACAGGTCATCAACCTAGTCTGATCCTACTCACTACAGGCACAGAACCTCCACCAAGTCTGATCCTACTTCTTAAAGACACAGGTCCTCCACCTAGTCTGATCCTACTTGTTAAAGACAGGGGTCCTCCATCTAGTTCGATCCTACTTGTTAAAGACACAGAACCTCCACCTAGTCTGATCCTTCTTGTTAAAGACACAGGTCATCAACCTAATCTGATCCTACTCACTACAGACACAGGTCCTCTACCTAGTCTGATCCTACTCACTACAAACACAGGTTCTCCACCTAGTCTGATTCTACTTGTTAAAGACACAGA
Organism: Saccostrea glomerata; assembly: GCA_003671525.1. Taxonomy (NCBI): domain Eukaryota; kingdom Metazoa; phylum Mollusca; class Bivalvia; order Ostreida; family Ostreidae; genus Saccostrea; species Saccostrea glomerata. The sequence continues at coordinate 361,951 of PRKT01000419.1, forward strand.
TCCACCACCTTATCTGATCCTACTAATGTTACAGACAAAGGTCCTCCACCTAGTCTGATCCTACTCACTAAAGGCACCTCCATCAAGTCTGATCCTCGATCAAGTCTGATCCTATATGTTAAAGACACAGATCCACTTCTTAGTCTGATCCTACTTGTTACAGACACTGGCCCTCCAATTAGTCTGATCCTACTCACTACAGAAACAGGCCCTCCATCAAGTCCTATCCTACTTGTTAAAGACACGGGTCCTCCATCTGGTCCGATCTTACTTGTTAAATACAAAGATCCACCATCTAGTCTGATTTTACTCACAGGTACAGAACCTCCACCAAGTCTGATCCTACTTGTTAAAGACACGGGTCCTCCATCTAGTTCGATCCTACTTGTTAAAGACACAGAACCTCCACCTCATCTGCTCCTACTTGTTTAAGGTGGAGGACTTGTTCAAGACAGACCCTCCACCTAGTCTGATCCAACTCACTACAGACACGGATTCTCCATCTAGTCCGATCCTACTTGTTAAAGACACAGGCTCTCCACCTAGTCTAATCCTACTTGTTAAAGACAGGCCCTCCACCTAGTCTGATCCTTCTAGTTAATTAAAGACAGGCCTTCTACCTAGTCTGATTCTACTTACTACAGACACAGGCCCTCCACCTAGTCTGATCCTTCTTGTTAAAGACACGGGCTCTCCACCTAGTCTAATCCTTCTTACTACAGACACAGGCCTTCCACCTAGTCTGATCCTACTTGTTAAAGACAGGCCCTCCACCTAGACTGGTCCTACTTACTACAGATACAGGCCCTCTAGCTAGTTCAATTCTACTTGTTAAAGACACAGGTTCTCCACCTAGGCTTATCCTACTTGTTACTAGGCTTATCCTACTTGTTAAACACATACCCTCTAGCTAGTTCGTACTTCTTGTTAAACACAGGTCCTCCACCTATGCTTATCATACTTGTTTTGGACAGGCCCTCCACCAAGTCTGATCCTTCTTGTTAAACACAGGTCCCCCACCTAGTCTGATTCTACTTGTTAAACACAGGTCCTCAACCTAGGCTTATCCTACTTGTTAAAGACAGGCCCTCCATCTAGTCTGATCCTTCTTGTTAAACAGAGGTCCTCCACCTAGTCTGATTCTACTTACTACAGGCACAGACCCTCCACCTACTCCGATCCTACTTATAAAAGACACCTGCCCTCCACCTAGTCCAATCCTATACTTACTACAAGCACATGTCCTCCACCGAGTTCAAATCTACCTACTATAGACACAGATCTAGACCCTTAAGGTCAAGATCTAGTTAATGAAAGATGCCTACAGATTTATCAAATTTGAGAAATAAATTCCTTTAATGATGCTCATTGGAACAGAAAGACAGACGGACACACAGTAGAAGGGCAAGACAGCAGTGGAAGAGAAAGCCAGACAGTGGAACAGCTAGACAGACAGACGGACTGAAGGTGGAACGGTGGAACAGAAAGACAGACAGGTGAACAGCTAGACAGACGGACAAACAGTGGAACAGAAGGATACACAGTGGAACAGAAAGACAGACAGTGGAACAGCTAGACAAACGGACAGACAGTGGAACAGAAGGTCACACAGAGGAACAGAAACACAGATCGTGGAACAGCTAGACAGACTGTGGAACAGCTAGACTGACAGTGGAACAGAAAGTGGAACAGCTAGACACACGGAGAAACAATGGAATAGAGGGACAGACAGACAGGCTAGACGGACGGACAGGAAATCTGTAATCATCTGTTTCCCTGCTACTGATGGCTTTGCGTTACTTCATCTAATAATGACATGGAAAGAAGATAAAAGTGATATAAGTTTAAAACAATGTATTAATTCTTTGGGTTTTTTTTTCTTATCAAGGGTCAGTTCAAAATTGTGGACAGCGTGTATTGTAATGTACCAGCTGTACATGTGTCAATGCATGTCAGGGATAAAACATGACCATTATTGTCAACTCTTTATTTGACGTGTGGTACGCATTTTTCAACTGGCAGTCTGTTAGATTATCTTTTTTTTTTTATTTTATCATATCAAATTGTAATGCACTTTTATGCACGTGTATTCTAAATACCAAGCATATGCAAATAGTACTATTATACCAGCAACGTGATATTTCATTTGAAGAAAATATCAATTTTTCTTTTTGTTACAAAGAGCAAATTTCGAATGTCATTGAGGTAAAAAAAATTGTTTAAAATATTTTTTTAAATAAAATATTTTTGTTGGAAATAATATAATGTGATTTTTATGTCAGCAGAATGAAATTCTATGACAAAAAATTTTGCTAGATCAGTAGCATTCCAACATCGTGCAATGTAATCTAGATTTCATCATAAAACAGTAATACCGCATTGAGTTTTTTTTCCCCGAAATGTATACTAGCTTCCTTGTACAAGCCTGGAAGAGAAGAAGTAACAAAACTATTTAGTGATTAACATTAAATATGTATACATATATCAAGTTGAGCAAAAATGCACAAACATTTTAACAAAGGAAACTTATGCTTGTATATCAGATACTAATGAGTAATTCATAATTGGCTTGAACTTAATTAAAGTATATGTTGATTGAGAAGTTATATTTGGCCTTCAAAACCTTGTTGCATATTAACTGGACATCACCAAAAATTTTAGGCTGATCAGTGTCTCGTAACATTAAGCTTGCTAAGTTTTTGACTTAAGTAGTGTCATAAGTACAGTTTAGGCACAATCTTAGGACCTACCTAAGTACTACTTAAGTATGTCATAAACCGTAACATAAAACGAACTTAGCGAGGTCCTAGCTAAGTCAAACTTATGTAAAGATATTTCTTATGAGTCAACATATAGTTTTTCATTTTATTTAGATATATTGCTAAAAATGATTAAATTAGGGTACGTATATATTTTATAGTGTGGGGAATTAAATCATGATAATTATAATCAATCTTCCAAAAGAGTAAGCGCTACAGTATTTGATGGTGTATTATTCTGCTTCCGAAACCGATCACAGATGGTGTGTTTCAATGAATATCGAATGTGGAAGTCTGTCAACCAAAAGAAAGATATAATGGAGCTTACAGTAGCCCCCATGTAGGTAAAACCAATAATCAATGAGTAGGGCGGCATACAGGCAATACATATTGCCAATAGTAAGTTCATCATATGAAATGGAGCCCAGAATATTAGAAATATCACACTTATCAGATATAAAGTTACAACAGAAAAATTATTTTCATATGCGTAATATCCCGAATTCCTTCTCGTGTTAACCGATCGAGTGTTTGGTGTTCGGCTGTGTTTGGTTGATTTCCGATTAAAAGGAAAAAAATTTGTTAACATCATCACTACAACTAAAAATAGAGCAGGAAGAAAAAAAACGAGGATAGGCGAGGCTACTGATGCTTCGTCAACTAGACCAAACACACACATATCTTGAACGTCAATGGGTGATCTCTTAAATCCTCCAATCCACACTGGTATTACAACAGCAATGCCAAATATCCACGGCAGAATTACATATACTTCTCTTTGAAGTCTGAATTTTATTGATTTGTATAAGTAGTTCATTCGAGCATATATAAATCTGTCAATGGACATTAGAATTAGAGTCATTAAAGACACGAATGGTAAGAGGACATCCAGGACGATCCAAGTCTTACAAACCACTGTCCCCAGCTTCCACCATGGAGTCATTTCCTGGTACACCACCAGGGAATTCACCAAGAGACCAATCAGAAGATTTATGAAACAAAAGTTGAAGACACAAGCGTACAATGGCTGAGTCCTTAATTCCTTGATAAGCAAAATCACAAAGCAGAGACAAAAATTCAGCAGTGTAGATATACAGGTGAGAATTATGGCAAAAATGGCAATCGGCAGGGAGTGTACATTGTGGGCTTTTTCAATATCTCTGATAAATAATGTCCAGTTTAGGTCTCCCTGGTAGTCCCCATACAAGGTAAGGCCAGGGCCGTCCTGTATTGAAGCGTTATTCATCTGAAATAGAAAATGAAATGTTTAATTATGATTGATAGTTAAAGTTGTATGATTTTTTTTTCTTTTTGAATCTATGATGTTTTCAAAACCTTTTTAATACTTGTTCTTATCTCTTAAAATTTTGAAAGGCACTTCACATTTGTTGTGAACATTAAAAGCACAAACCTTATCAATGGCGGCAGGCCAATGTGATTTAAACTTGTGATTTTGTAAAATTGAAGGACCATGATTGATTTTCACTCCTGGGATGACCGTCTTAAAAACGAATGATATAATATACTGCAACTTAAGTTTCCATTAACAAATTGAAATTCTCATAGTTTTTGTCCTCTTGTCAAAAAAGAAAAAGAAAAATAGAAACAGATATCGAAAATCTAATGACATTTAATTGTCAGACAATCTTAATCAAGAAACACGATATATCACCTTATTAATGTAAATTTAAAGTACTGTTAATTCAAACCTTTTGGTAACATTTAAATATTTTAATTTCATAACCCTAGAGACTGAGTATTAATTAGAAACCCTGTGTGGATTTATCGCTCTGGGTACTTAACATTAATTTAAAGATCGTATGTAATCAGTTTCCAAATTCCACAGCACTTAAACATCAAAGACAATGCCATTATTTAAAAGACACTGCAAGAGATTTATGAATAAGACTTAAAACCAAGGGAAGTTAAATACGTAAAACATGTGTAATTTTTCTGCTCCTTTTATCGACGATTTGGGGGATCAAATTTTTGCTTTGTTCATATGTCTTAGTGTTTGTCCGCAAAAATGTTAAATTTCACCATAACTTTTGAAAAGTTAGAGCGAAGACTTTTATACATTTTACCTCGTGACCTTGACCTCTGAATTCGCCTGATATAATATTTTACCCTTGGCTTTAAGATTTGATCAGAAGGGCTTTCGTAATTCACATTTACATCTTTTGTATAGGACCTTTCCTTGAATATTTGATTCAGACCTTGGTTTTAGTGTTTGTCTTCATAGTTCATACTTTACTTGTGTATTCTTTATGACAAAACTTCCTTACAGCACAACGCACTTTCTAGGCTCACATGGGTTTTTGCACAAATTAAGGTCTTGACCTTTAAGACATTGAGAGTCGCCAGCATGGCGCAGTGGTTAAAGCGTCTGCTGTAGAGTCGCGAAGTGAGGAGTTGATCCTTACGTCGCGGGTTCGAATCAGACTGTGGCATGTGGAGACCAGCTCTATTAACCGAGGTCCCGTGTCGCAGTAGGTGCTGGCACAAAAAAGATCCTTTCATGGCTTTGAGTGCCGAGTATAGGTCAAATTTATAGCTTTCCACCGGCAAGTGGTGGCGTCTCCAGCAGTAAAAAAATTCTCATGAGGACAGGTAAACTACATACAATCAATCAATCAATTAATCGATATTGATATATATCGACTGTTTTAATAATAACAATAGTTTTCTTTCATATATTGATTTGATATATCCAAGTAAATTTGAAATAAAAGACATCGTAGAGTTTGCCACATTTGTTTCACAAGTAAAATTGATGCAAATCATCAAATCGGTCGCTAACAAAATTTAGCATGTCAAAAAGTACTTTCACAATTCAAAGCATTCATGCGAGGAAAACACAGGATATTCAAAGCTGAAATAGTGTTCATTTTTATTCCAAGCCATCTTCAAAGCAAAATTAATAAATAAATATTTTAAAAAATTAAATAGAAATTTTAGTGCGGCATTTGCTCATCCAATGGATTTATCGATGTAGAAAAGTCAATGATTAATATGAGAAAATATTGTCATCAAAAGTTAATATGTAGGCCTCTCAAGATGACCCACGTGCTGATACCCTGGATATTTTGTCACAGGATAATGCCTATATGGTTTCTTTTTAGTAGGCTATGCTGCATGGCGCGGTGCAAAATGTATAAAGATTATCTTTGTGTCATTTGCAGCTGTACAGCATATTCAAACAAGTTTTTACTAGTTGAGCAACTTTTCAATTTTTTATTCACCATGCACTTTTACCACTTTATTATTATCCGAAAATTAACGACAATTTCCTTTCGTAGATTACACACTCCCAGGATTGGTGCAAATACCTTTAGCGCACTTTGTTGTGCGCAAAAAATATACAGTTTTTTCAATGGGTGGCACTGTAGCTCTCCGGTCTATCAATATGTATTTTTTCGGAGAGCTACAGGTCTGCAGCTATGTTTGTAATGTCCTTTATAACTCGGATTATGCAGCTCTTTTGACCCTGAACTGAAGAACTACGTATTTTTTATCCAAATGATTCGGGTGCCTAGGGAAGACTTTTTTCTTTCCGCACTCAAGCACCAATAAGCCGTATTGCAGCAGATTTAGAGCAAGCGTTTCATATTGAGATCATTTTGTACGTCAATACTCAATGCATACTTCTATACTTATGAATTGATAATTTTTTCAAATAATCTCCGAAAGCTTGCACTATGAGTTAATACTTTCACCTTTAGGATAACACTAGGTATAAGGTGATGTCTGTAAACTATAATTAGATTTCACTCGCATAGTTATAATTGTAAATTTAAATAAAAAGTCTTCTTTTATTTTCGGTTAAGAGAATAACAAAAAGGAGAGTACGGTGGTGTTTCCGCTTTGCAGATCTAAGTAACAACCATTTTCAAATGAAACTGACAACAATCAAGCGTTCAATAACTTCATAAAACGTCATTAATGAATTATTCGTCCAAATCTTGATTTAGATAAGATAAAAAAGTTGTGAATACTGAATAAACAAGATGTGTTTTAAGACACCGATGCCCCCGTATGGCAACTTAGAATGAGGGTTAAACTTTCTGAAATGCAAATCAAATACGTTGTTATCCAAAAAAAGGTCTTCTCATGAGAAATACACTGTCAAGTTTTTATAGGTTGGCCAAATTCCAAAGTCAAAGGGATAAAGTTGTTGATTTCTAAAAGAAGGTCTTGCCACAATGAATTAATATATAAAAATACGAAAGCCATAGCCCTAACAGTTCAAAATAAAAGCCAAGATTAATGTTTTTTTGAAAGTAGGTCAAATTCCAATGTCAAAGGGTCAATGTTGTTGGTATCTTAAGGAATGTCCTGCCATAAGGATAATGTTATTATGTGAAGTATAAAAGCCCCAACTGTTCAAAAGTTATGGCCAAGGTTAAAGTCGGTTTAGATTTTGCAAAACTGGACTCCAAGATCAAGGTCAAAAGGTTAAATTTGATGATATTCAAAGAAAGGTCTTGTCACAAGAAATACATGTGTGAGAAATGATAGTCAAAGTCTCAACCAACCAAACCTTATGGGCAAGGTTAAAGTTTTTGCGGACAATCAGACAGACGGACAGGGCAAAAACTATATTCCCCCAAATCTTCGATTCCGGGGTAAAAAAAACAAATGTACAAGATTTTTTCGATCTCTCTCTCTTTCGATTGAAAGTTCTAGAACGTAAAATGGCATTAAACCCAATGTTAAATGAACCAGAAGTCTCTGTCGAGACTGAAGCTCTACTCGTTTTACTTATAGCAAAGGAAGAGAAAAGTAGCAGTTGGGAATTGAAACTTTACAACAGCAATAAATAGAATAATGTTCCTTGATTAAGTCTCTTTACGTTCTTAGTATGAGTAGAATCCTACCTTAACACTAAAATTAAAAGTGAGTACATTTTTTTTTTGTAAAACGTGGTGCAAAGATGGTCCAGATATCAACATTCCAACGGCTCTCCCTTGTATCTCAATGGTCATTTTGCCGATGTTTTGTGTTTTTAAGTGAAATCAGTTTTGAAATTTAATAATGATTACAAAAAGATGCTAATTACACAAAACACGTGCCGCAAAGTACAGATTTATTGTTTTTAAGCTTCGTCACGGAACATTGGTTTTTATCGGCGATTTTTTATTTTCTTTTTACAATTATTGAGAATTTGTTGTAATAATTTGAAAATATCATACCATTCTATAAAGTAGTTTTTAAATAATATATAGTTTTGAGTTAACTTTAAATATACATTGTATTTTACAGGTACTAGTATTTACATTAGTTTCTTATAGTTAACTAAATCATATTCTCGAACACAATTTGTCCTCCGCTTTCACTGAACGTAGGGATATTATTTTGTTCGTCCGTCTGTCTGTCTATTTGTAACACTGTCGTTTCGTTTCGATATCTCAAGAAGCCTGTGAACTCTTGCAATGAAATTTTTACATAACAACTACCAATAGTCTTAGAAAGATCTCTATTGATTTTGGGGTCAAAGGTCATAAACAGTCTTCATACATTGTGATTGTGTGTAAAACTTTCATTTGTAATAGTGATATCTCATGAAGCTTTTGTAATGATATTTTTATACCAAAATTTCCTATTATTATAGAATTGCCTTGTTAGCAAAATACATGTATATCCCGAATGTCGTTTATCGTGCTTATTGTTATTCCATTATTTAATTTCACAAGGTGACACATGGTATGTGTGTCCGTTGATAGGGGATGCTTTCTTCTCCATAGAACTTAAATTTGCCTTTGATAGTTCTCTGTTTGCTCTACAACCCATTTTGTTTCAGTGAGCTCAAACTGTTAGTTTATTGTGTTCAACAGTGCATGACAAGCATAGTGGGATATCGGCGTAATCAGTTCTCTAACTCTTGGTTACTGCAAACTGTAAAAATTGATAACAAAAATAATTGCTTTATAATCGATGATTCCAAAACAACATTAAGCAATAATTCAAAAGCTGGGGAAACGTCGATTCAATGAACAGGAAACAACACTTGCGATTAATTAAGGAAAACTCACAAATGATAAAGTCACAAATTGCTGAAATATCCTTTTCTGTAAACATACATTTCTTAAAGCTTCAGCTTAAACTGACGTTTACATGATTTGTTGTAGAAATAGAGATTGTATTGTCTTAAAAGCCCAATACCCCATACACACAAACATGTTGATTAAATGTAGATATTTTAGTCGGATACTTTTAATGTGCATTCCTTGCTATTTGCATGTTTACTATTGTATATCACAACTTCTTGTATCAAGAAGCAGATTCGATCTAAGTGACTTAAGTATATACTAGCATTTTGCCCCATTACCCTACAAACACTACAGAATTCCGATAGATTAAAATAAGCTATATTCCAGGCTCAAGGTCGCTTCTTCCCAGATTTGTTCTCGTTAAATTCATACTTATCATAATGAGCTACACATATGCTAACAGAAAAAGAACATACCTATGTAATTTCACTGCGTTCGAATCTAATAGCTAGTAATATTGATTTATGATTTGAACATAGTTAACATATTTTAGTTCAGTATATAATCAATGATCTTAAATTCTTTATTTTTAGTACAGGAAATTTTTGTTTTGTTAAAATTGTTATTCATATTATGCCCATCCCAAAAAAAATTGTTACATCTATCAAATCAGTAGGGATTCTTTTTTACTTTACAAAGTATTTCAGTAGGTTTCCAGATAGTGTATGTATATGTGTTAAAGAAGGGGGGTCTCGGGGGCTGGGGATACCCCTCCTCTTGTTTGAATTAAAGAATGCAGCAAAATTAATCACTTGGTCACGGATCCTCCTTTCTGTGTTTGAAAATTGCTACAGCGCTAGCTCACCTATCTTTTTCAAAGATAAACTTGTGGCAATAACAACTACTCCCTTTATCATACGTCATTTCCGATACGTCACAGCTGGCGCGAAAGTTTATCGGAATCTTCATCTCTCTGCAGTACAAGATATAACTACATGATTTTCATTTGTATTTTATAAGTATATGATGCTTTTTGCACATTTTAATAAAACAGACGAGCTGACCTCTGATCTCAGACACACTTTTACCAAATAAATTAATATAGGCTTATAATAATTTCTCTCTTGCGTACATCTTGACGCATGATTTAACAAGAGGAATATAACATAACTGATTAAAAAAATTAAAATAAAAAATGGTTCATATTGAAAAGTATATATACAAATATAAAAAGAAATATAAAATTAATAGATTTTTTTATCAACTTCCTTTTTTTGTCTTCAAATGAATTTGATAAGTCTACTGCGTTATAACCTTGTACACAGAATCTCTTCATTCATTACTGTTTAGTAATGAAAGTATTGAAAACATACAAGAGTATTTTAATGCACAGTATGTCCCAAATGAAAAAAAAAACCCGGGTACATTCTTATAAAAATAAAGTCATTGTTTATGTAAACTCTCTTGTCTTTCTTTTCTACTGAAAATTTCCATATATAACAACTTTTTAAAACTTATCACACATTCATGTAGGAAAATATGCGTGTTGAGAAATTAAAAAATCTTTAGAATGCTACATGTGTCTGCCTTGGCAAGTGGATGTTTCGTAATATTTCTTAAAATGCAGCACGAATTTCACGGAAAGGTTACGAATATTTAAATTTTTTCCAGTGTTCTAATTTTGATGTCTTTTCATTTCGATGAGAGCCAATACCGAAAGAGTCGGAGAAGCTACAATTGTTTGTCTGTTGTTAATTTACACAAAGTACATGTACAGTATTTACTTTCGTAAAACACGCACCGATTGACAGACATCATAATGGTGACGAACGAAGCGATTATTTGTTCCTGTTACGACTGAATAAAAGGACTGCATTCAGATTTATTTAAACCCAAAACGATTTTTTAAAGAATATTAAAGAAATGTATCATAAGGCAGTATTTATTTTCTTTATAGCCTAAAAATAGATTTTTGATCTTGTCCTCTTGCAAATGTTACGATATTGGTTTTATCTTTATAAAGAATAATTGTCCCCTGCTTTCACTGCAAATGGGGGATATTAATTTTTGTCTGTCCGTCCGTTTGTCTGTAACGCTTTCGTTTCCGTACGATATCTCAAGAACCCTTTGAGCTTTTGCAATGAAATTTTACGGACGCATTACTTTAGCATTAGCTCTTCTGGTCTCTGACCAGTAGAGCTAAAAACGAGCCGGGACATAAAGTAATTTATAATAGCATGAGTTACGAATAATACAAATGCATGTTTACAGCTGTAAATCATTATAGCAACGAACTCAAAGTACAATTTTTACAAGATGTATTTGTGAAACACTGTTGCCCCCGTATGGCAGCTTATGGCCTCACGAGGGTTGAAGTTTCTCAAATGCAAGTCAAACTTCAAGATCAAGGTCAAAAGTGTTTGCATCCAAAGTAAGGTCTTGTCAAGGAATATGAAAGTCCTGGTACTAACTGTTCGAAAGTTGTGGCCAAGGATAAAGTTTTTTCAAAAGTGGGTCAAAATTCAAGGTTATGGCCTAGGTTATAGTTTGGTATTTTTCTTTTAAAAATAGGTCAAACTCCAAGGTCAAGAGGTCATATTTAGTGATACCAAAAGAAAGGTTTTGTCACAAGGAATACACCTGGGAAATATGAAAGTCATATCCCCACCCACTCAAAAGTTATGGGCTAGGTAACAGACTGAAGAAAAAAATACAGCGAACAGACAGACAGGACAAAAACGGGTCTTCCATCCGGGGGCATAATAAAGTAGTAGAGTAAAAAACTTGGTAAAGGAAAAGATAAATTGATGACTATGGTAATTTGTTTAAATTTATTAAGTAAAAGTAGTGTCTTAAATTTGTACCAAAAAGCTTTTTAAGTGTGTGCTTTAAAAAATACGTTTTTTAAAAACGTAGTCTTTTCTTTTTAATAAACCTATATTCCTTTTAGGCTTGTAGACACATTAGGTGAAAAACTAATTTTTACTTTTAAAATGCTGACAAATACAAATAATGTACAAGTTTAATTTCCGTTTATCTTAATGTAAATGGAAACAGAACACCCTTTGTATGAAAAGTAATAATAAAGTATGCATGACATAGCACAACATATATCAAAATAAAGTTGCTTTTTAACACGTAAGACGAAAATGCTAATTAAATTGATACTTTTCAAAATAAACAAATGAGGATATGTATATCTACTTCATTTTTCTTAACTTATTGCGGATGTTTGAGGTATTTATTCATGCCATAAGATTCGAGGGTATATATTTTTGTCGTGTCAATCCGTCTGTCTGTTTAAAAACTTTAACTTTCCCCATAAATTTTGATTAAATAGAGCTATGACTTTCTTATTTAACATGTGTATTATTTTATATAAATTCATTTAAGTGTTTGAGAGCTTTGAAGTCCCCCTTTTCCTGAAAGCAGAATACCAAGAACTCATGTACTGGGAGTACATGTAACTACAGCGTGTATCAATTATCAAATCCGCACTACTAACCGCAACAAGTTTAAAATAATACAATTTAATCCAATTCAATATGAAGATTCCAAAGTGTTATTCAATTTTAATAATCAGTAATAACAGTATTCGGCTAAAAATCTTCATGAGTATAAGATTAGCAGCATAAAAATTTATGTCCTACCTGATTATGAAATCGTTCGCGCTCCTTTTTTGATGGTATTCATCATAATTATAAAAATTCAAAGTGTTGATAACTCTCTTGACTCGGTAATTACAGTATTAGGCTAAAGATAATAACGTGTCTTACCTGTTAATGAAATTGTTTGCGTTCCTTGATTTCCCAGACAACACTGATGCACCACTGTGTTGTGATATATATATATAGTTATAATATCAGAGAGGTACACGCCTCCATTTTATTGGCATAATGTAAAATCCCAGCTGGTTCCTCTTCTGCCAGAAGTGCTGCTGAATGTGAAGATAAAGATATAAAAACTTTTTTATGAGAATGATAACACGATCCTTCACAGGATTGTTCAATTTTGTTTTCAAATAATAGCTGTGTTTATAAGATGAATTTTTTTTGGTTAAATAATAAAAAATAAATGTGCTTTTTGTCAATAGTCACGTAGGTAGCTATATAGACATGTAGAGCCACTCTATTGTAAAAATACTTATACAGACGATTGTATAAATAGAATAGAAATGTTCAAATTATAAAGACAATTGAACAGCCTAGATTTTTGTGAAATGTTTTCTAGATGTACACAGCTCTGTTTTATTTAGCACTGCTAGTGAGCAGATTATATCTAGAGTTAGTAACACACATGTACATAAATGTGACGCTTTGGTCGAACCACGAAGCCGGCAATTTTCGTGAGAAAATTGACAAGTTTTACTTTAAAACGTAAAGTAAACGTACTCTTAAAAGAACCTCAAATAATATTAATAAAAAGTACCAAAAATGTAATATCAAGAATGTGTAATAATTTTCAGTTCCGAACCTATGAAGTGAAGACGAAAGATAAACCGTGACTGTAAAACCACAAGGTGAAAGAAAGTGCTCAAATGATGAAAATGAAGAGTAAAAATAAAGAAAGAATGGGAAAAACGAGTAAAAATGACAAAAAGGTAATGTATAAATCAATAAAATAGTATAGAAAAGACATATAAAAGAAACTTAGGAGTTTAATGGGCAAAACTTGTGTAAAAATATGTGTAGAATTGTGTATAATTATCTATTAACTTAAACAATATGATAAAGGAGAAATGATATATAAACTAATAGATTTCATTTGTGCGAAATGTTTTTGGCAGATGTGATTTAATTTATCAAATATATTGTATGAGCAATATTTATTTTTATAATGTAAAATGGTTAAATGCTAGAGTCAAACTTTTACCGTTTACATGGTTTTGAGAGAATACATTGAATTGATTTGCCAGGCATTTCGACTGGAGAAATTTTCAAGTTTTCAACTTTAATCTGGTGCTCGTGTATACTCTTATCTGGAGAGAATCTCCCTCTCTTACTCTGATGTTCATGTATACTCATATCTGGAGAGAATCTCCCTTTTATCCTGATGTTCGTGCATACTATTACCTGGAGTGAATCTTCCTCTCTTACTCTTATGTTCATGTATACTGTAACCTGGAGTGATTCTCCCTCTTACTCTGATGTTCGTGCATACTGTAACCTGGAGAGAATCTCCCTCTCTTACTCTGATGTTCGTGTATACTCTTACATGGAAAGAAACTCTCTCTCTCTCTCTCTCACTTTGATGTTTGTACTTTACCATACCTGGAAAGATTCTCCCTATCTTATTCTGATGTTTGTACTTTCTCATACATGGAAAAATTCTTCCTCTCTTACTCTGATGTTTGTACTTGCCAACACCTGGAGAGAATCTTTCTCTCTCACTCTGAAGTTTGTACTTGCCCATGTTTGTACGAGTGCATACTCATACCTGCAGAGAATCTCCCTCTCTAACTTTGGTGTTCGTGCATACTTTTATCTTGAGGGATTCTCCCTCTCTCACTGTGAATATCATTCACTCATTCTAACATTCGTGTTTGTCCTTATCTGGAGTGAAATTTAATATCCCTCTCTCACTCTGATGTTCGTACTTATCTTTACCTGGAGTGATCTCCCTTTTTATCTTACTCTTGTGTTCATACTTGTCTTTACCTGGAGTGATCTCCCTCTCTTATCTTACTTTTGTGTTTGTACTTTGTCTTTACCTGGAGTGAATCCCCCTAGTCCCGGATTTTCGAACCAGTACCTGTCACCAAACTTCAGATCGTGAAACTGTTTTCCAAGTAAGCAGTTAAACAAAGGTCCTAAAACACTGCCCTCCTCTGGCAGTTCTGAAATTCCTCCAGCAAATACATCAATGTCAGTTACTAATCTAGAAAAAATAAAATAAATCAGATAGTTTGACTTCGTCAAACCAGATAAAGTAACCTTGCAATTCTGATTGATAAAAAGATTTAGAATAGTTACCAGTAAATTTAAATAACAAGCGCATCGCAAAGTGCAACATCCCCTCGCATGGATCATATCTATAAATCAAGGCATGCATTCGACATCGTTCTCAATGCAACATGACAACACTTCCTTTTTGCACAAAGGGCAAACTAACCCACTCACACACACACAGGACAAACTAACCCACTCACACACAAAGGACAAAATAACCCACTCACACACACAAAATAACCCATCACACACACAAAATAACCCACTCACACACACAAAATAACCCATCACACACACAAAGGACAAAATAACCCGTCACACACACAAAGGACAAAATAACCCACTCACACACACAAAGGACAAAAAGTATACACGAACATCAGAGTAAGAGGGAGATTCTCTCAAGGTAAGGGTATACACAAGCATCAGAGTAAGAGAGGGAGATTCTCTCCAGGTTAGAGTATCCACGAACATCAGAGTAAGAGATGGAGATTAAGTCCAGGTAAGAGTATGGGCAAACATCAGGGTAAGAGAGTAATGATTTGATTGATTTGAACATATTCTAATAATTGTATGTAATTTAATTATAAGTTCTTAAAACTTACATCACCCTCTCCCTACGTGTAAATTACACATTTATATTGTCACACTTAAACATAATAAATAATGTAAGAGAGTAATATTCTCTACAGGTACGGGCAAGTACGAACATCAGAGTAAGATAGTGATATTTTCTACAGGTTTGGACTTGCATTAATATCAGATGTAGACAAGGAGAGTTAGAATTAGTTATATGATGTTTTTGTCGGAATGGAAATTGTAAGAAATTGCTGTTTAATTCGGCATAGTATGAAATAAAAGTGCGCCAATACCTCCAGAAAACCAAATTATAATTTATTACGAAAATGATTAATTTAGATCGATGCTAAAAGATTTAATGGGTAATACGCACAGAGGATCAAAGGTCGCCAATCATTTTTGTGAGTTTGCTATACTGACATTCTTTCAGCAGGAATTAATATTTATACCAGATGAAGATTTGAGCTTTCTGAAAAAGATGTATTTGTCAGTTAAAACTTGTAACAATATTTTGTGACTAAATGAATTTTTCATTTTATCTACAGCAGTTTTACTGAGTATAATTTCAGCAGAATTTTTCTAAAAAAAAAATACATATATACTCATCTTTAATACTTGTAGGACAGCTTCAGGCCATTCGCAGCGTAACATTGGCGTCTGTAATTTGTAATACCCTGGACATCGACAAGGTTCAGAAGGACGCCTTTGAAGTACCACATAAAGGGTATGTAATCATAATATAAACATATAAAGTATAGTTTAAACTACTTACGGAATAAATCAGCATATTGCTTTGGTTATATATTTCCTATGACCTTTATTAATAATGTAAATGCATGTGTTCTTATTTAAATTAATTCAATATATATATGCACTATTTCATTAATTAAGTCGTATCCTTTTTTTTTTTTTTAACATATCTGTTATATGAAAATATAAGCATGCAAAGGTATGTCCAGATCTACCTCAAATAACAGTAGCAGTTAACATTTTATTTCACCAGATTCCCCCACAGTTAGGGTATCTGTTCAAGGACATGACGAGTCGCTCCTTTAAGCTGGAGGACACCCTGATGGACCCTCATCTTGTGGTGACCCAGAATGGTCTCTATCTCCCAGACCTGGTCCGCTTTGTCCTACAGAATAACTCCAGACTCGTAGACAGGTTGTATTACTTAATTATATTACCCAATCTTACTTTGTTTTTATGCTGCTAAACTGAAGAGAAGATAAATGTTTAAAATATTTTATTAACTTTCTTTTCTTCCGATTGAAAATCTTATATTTGTTTTTCCTCAATCTTTCAGGCAAATTGAATCAGCTGTTCGAAATACCCTGTTTGTCGATTTTAAAGGCGAAAGTTTTGATCTGCCTGCCTTAAATTTACAAAGGGGACGTGACCACGGACTGGCGCCTTACACGGCCTGGAGAAAACATTGTGGTTTGATTGTACCTAAGTCATTTGGACAACTGGTGGACCATGACGTCCAAACTAGAGAAAAACTCTCCAATGTTTACGAGTAAGTGGTGCTTTTATTTGATCAAACAATTATTGGGCAACTGGTGGAGCATGATGTCCAAACAAGAAAAAAAACTCTCCAGTGTTTACGACTAAGTGGTGCGTTTATTAGATTAAAGAATTACATTAATCTTAAAGAATTAAATAATCTTAAGGCTGAACATGATTCGTAAGAGGAATGTATCCGCCATTTTTCTTCGGAGAATCCCTATACCTGCAGACCCCTATTAAAAGGGCAGGACTTTGTCACTGTTCAGTGTAATCACTCAACACCGGTGTAGACGGACGTATGCTATACAGCACTCGGTAACGACAATAATATATTTTTGTCGTTTTGTCTGACCCATGACAAGACCTAAATTGTCCAAAGTCTTTAATTGACAACTTTTATAATCAGTTTGTTACACATTAGTTTCCATACATTTTTACAATGATGAACATAAAAATAATGATTAAAAATAAAAATAATGATTAAAAATTAATACGCTGAGATTATTCATTTTGCTTTTTTAACATTCTGGGTCAAAACCAATGCAGAATATCTACAACGTATTATGTAACAACACGTTTTGGATTATAGCATTTTTTTTCATGCATTTTGTAGTCAACGCAAAATGTTTGTACATTGAATATAAACAAATTTTGATTATGATATTTTTTTAATATCATTTTGCGGATGGGAATAACGCAAAATGTAGTATTCCCTCGCAACGGACTTGAAGGGAATAAGGTAATGCTGTAACGTGTGAGTGGGTTATTTTGTCCTTTGTGTGTGTGAGTGGGTTATTTTGTCCTTTGTGTGTGTGAGTGGGTTAGTTTGTGCTTTGTGTGTAGTTAGTTTGTCCTTTGTGTGTGTGTGAGTAGGTGAGTTTGTCCTTTGCATGTGTGAGTGGGTTATACTAGTATTATTGTAGTGTCAAGCAATTTATTATGTTTACAATTTTATCACAGTTTGAAGTATCAGAATAAAATCGAAAAATAAATTTTAAGGTTATTTGAAGCATGCCATAGTTCACAAAATACATTTAGAACTGAACATGAAAATATTTTCAAATCACATGTTGTTTTTCGTATATACTAATTGCGATTTAAACGCTCTTTTTTCATCCTTCTTTTGCTAATTCCAAGATTTAATTTCGTTTTTCTCAATTACATTCTCATTTGGGACTGTTTTTCCTTTGACCTTGATGCATTTGGGACTCCATGTAATAAATTTCATATGTAGCGTGGACTTTACGGTAGTCTTGCTCCAGTTTTTCCATCAGTGCCTTGTTACAGAAGCAGAGAAGCCGCTTCATGTGGTGCCTGGGTTCTGAAAACCTCCAGACATAGAACACCGGATTACAAGCACTGTTCAATAAAACTAATACACTAAAGGCTATGTATATTCTTTTCCATAGTTCTGAGTTGAAATCAATGATCGGCAGGGTATAGATAGTCATAAAGGGCAGATAACCCATTATAAATACGCCAATAAAAACCGAGATTTTGCGTACTACTTTTGATTGTTCTTTGGAAAATAAAGAATTCTGCTTCAGGAAATTCTTTTCACAAATTTTACGTACGCGTTTTCGAATATGGTACAAAAGATAACAAAAGACGACAAGATTAGAAACTACAATAGATAAAAGTACTCCTCTAAAACATATATTTACTGCATTTCTCTCTACTAAAAAGGTTACATTACACGTTAGTCCAAGAACAGTGTTGTGAGTAAAAAACATACCGTAAGTTAATAAAAATCCAGCTATCCAGACTCCCATACAGACTATAGTGACGTTTGTCTTTGAGATAAAACTGTAGTACCTCATTGCAAAAACAAAAGAAAAACATCGATCTAAGCTCATCATTGAAATGATGAGAAGTGAAACATTTATAAATAAAAAACACAGATATTTTTTCACATCGCAGTTGTTTCTCTCCAAAAGCAAAGTGTATGGCAAGGCAAGACAAAAGCCCGTTAAAAGGTCGGAAACAGCCAAGTTAATAGAGAAAATCCTTATTTGAAAATTTAATCGTGAGCAAATGCTAAGCAAGAAAATTGACACAATGTTTTCAAAGAGCATGATTCCTCCGGCAGTCACTAGCAGGTTGTCGGTCAACAGAGGGTCAGGCTCCATTGTCCGATTCCAGTGGGGAGATTGGCTCATGTTTTCGAACAGTTTCATTGTAGCAAGGCGAAAATCTTTATAGCAGTTTATTTAATCAATTACTATAAAATGTGTACTTGAAATTATTTTGAGTCTTTCTGGTAACAGTCGACTCGCAGACTTTCGCCTGCAATTTATAAATATCTAAAAATGATGACGATCAGCGTCACTGCCAATGAACTTCTCTCAGGAGGAGCCTATTGTATGTACATGGTGTATTGTACAGTGTAGATCTATATATCGCTTTCATAACTTCCTCGAACATTTAAAAGTCCAAAGCAGTTCATTTTGCTACCTGTATATCATGTCAAAATGCGCCTCGGTAGACAATGGTTTTCTTGGGGTGAAAATTTTCAATGTTACACTCAACTACATGCAATATTTATTATATTATACTGAATGTTTTATACAAATACATATAAGAGTGAACCGTGCGCGATTCAATCTGATTACAGGCGCGTAGCATCGTTTTTGAAAGTGGGGGGGGGGCAACC